>VXBX01005828.1:246955-299136 GCA_013400415.1 Scytalopus superciliaris
GGGGCAACGGGGCCGGGCGGGTTACTGGGGGCAGGCTGTGGGCTTCGTGAGGCTTCTGTGGGTCACCGTGGCTGCGGCCACTCGTGGCCGCCCCGCGGGTGGGGGTGTCACACCCAGAGCCATCGGCAGCGCCTCAGAGACCCCCGGGCTCAGCTGCCTCCCTCACGGAGCCGGCCCGAGCCACAGGTGTGTGTGGGGCACACAGCGGGACAGCTCTCCTGGTGCTGGGACACCGCACAGGGCTGGGGGCACAGAATGGGACAGCTCTCCTGGTGCTGGGACACCACACAGGGCTGGGGGCACAGAATGGGACAGCTCTCCTGGTGCTGGGACACCAAACGGGGCTGGGGGCACAGAATGGGACAGCTCTCCTGGTGCTGGGACACCAAACGGGGCTGGGGGCACAGAATGGGACAGCTCACCGGCTGTGTCTGCAAAGCATAAAGTGCTACGTGAGTAAAGGGTATTAATTCACGTTTTTCGTGGAAACTCCACAGCCTTCAGTTTCTCTTGCCTGGCCTTGACTAAACAAATCTCCATGATGTGCTTTTGTTTGTATGACTTTTCCCTCCTCCTGCCCGTGTAATGTGCTCTGTAAATGCAGAGCTGTTTGCCAGACCTGCTAATCCACCAGATGGTGCTGCGTGTCTGTGCATTTCAGGGGGGTTTTGTTGGTGTCTTTTTTAAAACAGCGGCAGTTACCGACTCCTCAGTTAAGGGGGAATATATAATTCCTATTCCTAAATATACACACACACACACACACAGAAGGTTGTTTTGATTTTTGTGTGTTTGTTTGTTTTGGTTTGGAGTTGTTTGTTGTTGTTGGGTGGTTTTGTTTGTTTGTTTTAATCCTAGCTCTCATGTTTAAAGGCGTTAGAGAAACAAAAGTACTTGTAACATGACATAGTATTTTCCTTATGGATTGAATTTTCACTGTGCCCATTTGTTCAAATTGCCTAAATGTAAAACCACTGTTTCTGTCCTTTAAAAGACTTAAAGCTCCCCTTGTGCCTGTTAAAAAAAAAAAATAAAATTTGTTTATTTATGCCCAAGCTCTTTAAATGGTTACCTGTGTGAAAATAAATATTTCAGTTATGATTTGCTTCCTAACAAGTGATACTTTTGATATTTAAAATACAGGAAAACATTGTTTCCTCTCTGTACATTTGAGCTACCTATTGAAAAAAAGAGTCATTTAAAGGGTTATTGGATTATTTATAACTAACCCAGTGTAGCCAGTTAGTGGCACTTAATCACTGTTTATAATAAATTTCCCATGTGAAGCTGCAAGTTGCAGGGTGTTCAATAATGGGATGTAATGGCCCACACTGTATCTTTTCTTTCAGCTGGGTGCACTAAGGCTGCAGGCACAATGGAAGAAGCAAAAATGGGAAGAGATTGAGGGGACTGCAAAGGTCAGTGTGAGATCAGGACATGCAGGAAATCTGAGGGGTGGGAGATTTGGCATGATAATGACTTATGTGTTGACTAAAAATCTTATGTCTGTATTGAGCTCTCCTGACTTAGGAGAAACACAGTTGCATAAAAAGGAGAATTGCACACGATCCAAGACTGAGTGTTAGCAGTTTTGTATACTCTATTCTTAACCAATGAATGACTGCAATTTAATACACTGGTCTTAGGAGGAAAAAAAACAAAACAAACCAACAATTATGAGCCAAAAGGAAATGCCTCTCAAGTCTGAGGAAGTTTAAATTTGTCAACAGTAGGTACTCTTTGGCCTGTTCTCTACTTTTTGCATAGTCCTGCTGGCAAAGGCTGCAGTTTTGCTGGTACAGCCCAGTGGTGGAGATGGGTGCAGAGGAGAAAATACCTATCCCTTCACTGCAATACTCATTTGAAAAGTTGCTATAAAACATTGTGACATAGGGTAATTTATTTCACCTGCAGGACCTGAGTCTCCACCGAGCCCTGCAAGGGGCTGTGCCAGCAGTGCCTTTGGTGCAGGCAGAGGTGATTTGTGGGGGTGTCTGTGCAGCCCCTCCATGCACTGCCCGGCGGGTTGGGATGTGCGTTTGCCAAACACTGCTCCGAAAATGTTCATGTAAAACCATTACCAGGTTTTATTTAATAACCTCCTAACCCCCTCTCTCTCTCCTCCTCCTCCCCTCTGTTCCTCTAATGCCTTTTACAGCTCTTGCTGCACAGCGTGAAGCCTTAGAGCTGTATTCATCAATGACTCACACCCTTGCTTAGGGGCCAATTTTCATGGAAGCTATACAGAAAAAATTTAAAATGCACCTATCTCATGCAGGGCACAAGATGATTTCTCTATTCATTACTATTCCGAAAGGACTTGTTGTCCTGTGGAAATGTTCAGATATTACTTACATTTGTGTGTGCGTGCATACGTATGCAGAGCGAACTTGCCTTTAGCTTTGAGTGGTCTAAAAATAAAAGTGTATTGTTATTATCATTGACACTAGTCAGCTGAAAGGCAACTAAGGGCCTGCTTACACTGAGTGCAAGCAGGCAAATGCAAAAGAAAATGCAGCACTGTGCATTAGGTGAGCAAATCCTACAGACTCAAGAACAAAACTTGTTAAAAATCAACCTTTTGTTTGATGATGTGAATATCAGCCTTCTGAGGAATTTGGGAGTCAAACCAAGGACTTGCTTTGAGAAACCAAGCTGCACTTTTGCCTTTGGAAGTTTTTCTTGTAGGTCATGGTCATAGTACCTTTCTAAAACACTACAAGCAAACATGTTCCTTTCCTCTAAGACATTACATGTTAACTCAAGCTTTTGACTTTGGGGAGGAGAGAGGTAAAATCACAAAAACTATTAACCAAAATGACTTTTTGGTTTAAAACTCCTAAGATAGAAGGGGAATCTTTACTGCAAAAATTGCCAGTTATAGAATAATTGCATTCTCAGGGGTTGCTAATTATATCCAAAATTACTTTAACAGTTTTGGGGAAGAGCCTGAGACTGCTTAGCATAAAGCAGTTTATTTACGCATGTACAAAGTAGCTTACATCCTTAAGGGATTAAACTAATTGCAATATTTTACTGTAAGTTGTAAAAATTGTGTCATGCGATGATGAATCAGGACTGGTAGGAAAAAAGAGGGCAAAATACACTTCTTTGCTTTTCCTAATTTTTCCAACTGGCATTTCAAATGGTAATTCTAAAAATAGCTTTTCCCTTCTCTTTGTTTCTTAAACAGAATGGAAAAATCCCTTTCTGCAGATCAGGCCCATCCACTGACATTAATTTTGACCTTCAGTCTGCTCAGGTAAGTTCCTCAAGAATGTGTTAAAGATCAGATTTGTTTTTTATCCCTGTTTGTGGATGTTGTTTTGCCCAAGCGAATTTTGCTAACATAACTTCTTGCTTGGCAGATCAGCTTTGTCCATGTTAACGTGGTCTAATGAGACAGCATTGTCTTAAAAGAATGCTTGGAATTACCAAGCTCCACGTGTATGTTACACGTATCAGAAAAATTCATGACCCTGTCGGAGCCAAAAACTAGGCAGAGAGTCTCATGAAGGCAGTAGCAGGATCCTTGTTTTAGAGAGGACAAAACAGAGGCATGAAGAGGTGAAGTGAATTCCCTCACATTGCCCAGAGTACAAGTTAGGAAATTAGAATTTTTTAATTGCCTTTTAATCTCAGGCACAACTTTAGTACTTCTATGAAAGTACTTGCTGCTTTGTTTACATGGGTAGCCTGTAAGTTCTTCCTTTCCAAAGTCCATTTGTGCTGTAGAGAATATGTGGGGATTGTAAATGTACTCATAAGTAGCATTCCACAGTTGAACTAATTGCCAGGCCAAGCAAGAGACCACAGTAAATGGGTGAATAATTTGATCCAAGATGGATTTGTACTCTACCAACACAGCCTGAAATCTTCTAATGCTTTTGGATTTGACTGTGAGCTGTTCATTGTTGTTTGAGCCTGTTCTTTTCTATTACCATATTTTCTCTGGATATCATTTCTATGTACCTTATCTTTGTATAAAAGGCCACATCTTTACCATATTTCCAGGGAGTAGTCAGTAGAGGCATACAAAATTTACTGCTGTAGACCAAAATATGACAGATAAAGGTAGTGCATTACAAAGTTCTTGCCCTCAATCATGCAGAAGGCTCTCTATGCTTCTGTGAACAGTGGTACCAATGTGGCTGCACTGTAATGGGAGAAGGGTTAACAGCAAACTAGGATATTTTCTGCAGCAAAAGGAGATGGAATCTTCTCTAAGCAATTACCTTTTATGTAATAAACAATGTCAGTGGTCAATAGGGGGAGTTTTCTTACCCTAATCCCCTTCCATTTAGCTTAAAATAGAAATTCTATTAGTTTGGCTTGCAGGTTGGTGTATCATGAAGCCTGGTCATACCTGGTTGCATGTTAAATTTATCTGCCAGCAGAAGGGTTACTACAGTACCCTTTGTCTCTGCTCTCCTTGAATAAAACACAATACACTAATAAATGCACATTAGAGCTGCAGGGTGTGAGGTGCTTCTGTCAGACATGTCTATCGGTACGCTGCAGTCTTTTTGGAATACAGAGTGCACTGCTTTTCATTACTGTTTCTATTGGCATCATGAAGTTGCAAGTAGCTTCTCCTGTACTTTTTAGCTTCTATTGACTCTGAAAATCTAACTCTATTTACTAATGGATACTTTTCAAAACAATTTCCTTCTAGTAAAGGATGCACATAATACGTTACCATTAGATATCTGCTGGTACTGCACAGCATGTGCTGTGATTAACCTTAAAAGAGGGGAAGGTTTGATAAAGAGTAAAGCCAAAAGCCACTATATGTGTTTCAGGTACTGAAGAATTTAAATATTACGACAGCATATTGGTTTCAACATATGAGCTGTGACTTTCAATGAGTGTGATGTTCCTCATGGATGTGGTGACGTGACAGAATGGCCACACAGTTGAGTAGCCTTCAGTTCAGTTACAGGACAGAAAAATCGAGGCAGCATGCTTATAGTTTTCTCTGTGCTACATATAAAGAGCCCCTGTCTATTGCAGCTGCTGTGATCTCTTTCTTGACCATCAGTTTTCTTATCTTCCTTTTTACTTCAGAAATGCATTTCGTTTAAGCAGAGTTAAACTCGAAAAAATAAAAATGGGGCACAACATTTGAAATAAAGAAAGTTAGTCCTACTTAATATTACAAAAAGTTATATGCAAAAGTAGTGAAAACTGCAAATGGATCCTTTTTATTTTTCTTTTCATATAGTTTTCCTTTTGTTTTTTTTATCCCTTTCCTTATAAACAATGTAATGGTACAGCAAGGGCAGTGCCATGGAAGGCCAGAGGCCTGACAGTTACAGGAAGCTGATTGAAGAGAAGAACCCTGGCCATTCCCAGCTCTTTGCTGAAGTCTCAAGCAACTGCAATTGTTCCCCACTTGGGTCTGTGAATCTTCAGTGCTTGAATCCTGCTGCTTCTGGTTTATAAAATCCTGTCTCTGTAGTAAGTTTCTTCATTTTCTTCTCCATTTTGGCAGTACTAAAGAAATAGGAACACTTAATTGTTTCTGTATTTTGTGGAAATTGGCCTTCCTCCTACTGGCATAGGTGGAGCCAGAGAATTCCCCAGAGTTGTCAAGGCAACAGCATTTTCTTGGGGAGCTGCAGAAGACAAAGGGACAAATGTCCTCCTGAGAACCAAGGTCTTTTGTTGTGTGTTAGAGAGACACATGCGTGGTCCCTTTGCTGCAAACAGTATGTCTTGATGGGTTAGTGGAAGCAGAAGTTACACAGGGTGCAGCAGGATGCGATGGAGTTTGTGCTTCTGAGAACAGCATCCTGGTGTATACTCAGGTATATAATTGTAGGCCCAATCTTGGCTTCTCTTCAGTGTGTTTGTTCTGTTGTACAAGGCCATGTTAGAATACTGGCATAAATCACATGCTTTTAGACTTTTGGAAGGGAAAGTGAGCTTGGTTTTCTTTACTATCTAGAAATTTTAGCGAGCAAAAGTTTCTGCTTGATATTTTTAGGGCTATTCAGTGCTCCACAAGAAGGGTGTCTTATTGGTCTAAACTACTAACTGGATTCTTATGGTGATCTTGCTTGTCTTTGCTGGGAGATTTGTTTCTCGTGCCAGACAAACTTTATAAACAGTCAACCAGATCCTTAGCTAGAATAAAGCACAGAGGTCACCTGAACCAACAGACCTTTGCTACAATTTACCTGGTGCAGACTGTGGATTGCATGAATTCAACGTGGAAAATGCCACTGCAAGAGTGTGAGAAATGCATATAACCTAAGAAAATTCTGTCCCAATGGCAGAATCCAAAGATTCTATCTGCATGGTAGTATTTCTGGAATTTCTACTGCTTCAATAGCCAACAGTTAAAAAAAATCTTCCATCAGCATATTATAGTTGGAATACTCAATGTACATTTCTGTGGAGGCGTGACAAATTCCACATTTCCCATGAGACATACAATGAGGCTATCAAGGGTTTAATGCAGTGTTTTGTACAGGGAGATCAGATGGCCCCAGGACTTGTTGCTGTGCTTAGTATTTGGCACGGAGTGTCACCATCTTCATGCAGTAGTTACTCAGTACCTCCAAAGTACATATTTGCTGTCATGTTACTGCTGTGTGTATAGTAAAATGCTATATAGGATGTAGCATAATCTTGTTTGATCTTATGATCCTGTAATTTTCTTTAAAAAGATTAATTTTGTAAATACTGTAAATTTATATTAGTAGTTGCAGTAAGCTGTTTAAGATTTATGTGGAGTAGCATTATTTATAGTTGATGACATTGACACCTTGTACTTAGAGCTGAGATATTTTTCTGTTAATTTGCTTCTTTATTTTCTTGGCCTTGGTTTAAAAAAAAAAAAAGCAAAACCAAACACTGTTAGATTTTTGATTTTCAAAAGATCTTCCAAACTTTTACAAACTGTGATACACATAGATTTCAGAGGTATTTTAATGCTTGTTGCAATTTCATGTACTCATTTAAGTCATTAGGGAGTGATTAAGGTACATCTAGAGATAGAAAATATTATCTGTGAATTAGCCTCTTTGAAGTGCTTTTCATTGCTGTATCAGTTATTGCAGAAAAAGGTTCTGAGCCTAGGAGTACAGGTAAAATATATACAATCCCTTTAAAATGTAGAATATTTGATTTTAGGTTGCAACATAGACAGTTGCATGAAATTATCTCTTCTGTCATGTCAGCTGAAATATCAGAAATCCTGTTTCTAATCCCCTCCGTGTAATACGGCACAGGGACATAGATACATATCAGCCATGAGGAGAGACATCACAGCCTTTCTGGCAGAGTCTGCAGGCTGCCTACAATTCAATTCCCCTCCTCCAGCCTCTTGTTGCCCTTCCAACACCTAATGCACTCCTGACACAATGGAGGGAGGGCAGGAGCAGTGTGGTGAAAAATTAGGCACTGCAGACAAAAACTTAACAGACTGTCTCTCCCAGTGTCACAAAATGAACTGGCCAAGTGAAAAGTAATGGCCATTATCCCGTCTCACTGAATGACTTAAATGACTTACAGTCACATGCAGAGAAAGTTCTTTGGACTATTTCCGCAGGCTTTTTTAATTTAATTTGCATGATAAGATGTACAAGGTAGGTTTTTACAGTTTAAGCAGCTTCATTTTTCTCTGACTCCTGTGTAAAGTAAGGATAATTTCACTAGAGTCATTGGAGTAACTACATTATCAAATGGATGTTGCAAGAGCACTTTCACAGTCCTTAGGCAACTTTCCAGTCGTTGCTTCTCTATGCTTGTGATAAACTCCTATTTACATCTTCCCTAAGGCTGAGGTTTCCAGGCTCACTGAGCACTCACCCAGCACTGGGTATCTGATGTTCTCAGGAAAAATGGTCTTCATAGATGGTGTCAGTGTTGTACAGGGCATAACTTGAGTCAGCATCCAGGAGTGTCATGCACCCAGGCAGCTTCTATATTGACAACAATGTGGAAAATGTAGGTATTCTAATAAGTACCATGTTGTATTTGCAACTTCACAAATGCTGCCTCACTTGAATGTTTTGTCTTTGATATTCCAGGCTAGTACCTATATCCTGGGATACTGGCCACATCTCTTTCTTACCTAGTCAAAAATCCTGTCTTGGACTTGAGATACTTTTTACTCTAAAAGTTTCACTAAAATTGGTAAACTCACCTGAAAAGTTTCAAATCTGAGAAAGACAGTGTTCTTGAAGAATTCCTCACAAGTTCTTTACAAATGTTCTGGTAAAAGCACCTATTCTCTGCCTCCATATCCAGTTTACTCCTGCTAATTCAAAAGCATAGCTGTGGGCTTGAGAAGAGCAGCTCTATGAGCAGAAGCAGCCAGAGTCTAAATGTAGGAGGAGAGGAGAAGGACAGAGAGCTGTGTAGTACTGTAACTGTTGTATCACGTGGGAATTTGAGGCACCAAACCTGACTATCCCTGTTGTGTGCTACAGCTTCTGTAACCTGACCTCACCAGCAAATCCTCTAATTACTCACAGCTGGGCCGTGCTTTTATCTGTGCACAAAAACCAGGAGAAGGCTGGTTGTACCTACCCAGCCAGTTGCTGTTTGTGTGTGAAGCTGTTACAGGCACACGTAGAGCTGCCATGGTGTGCTTCCTGAGCTTTTCATCTCCCATCCACACTGACTGCCATCCAGAGTGCCTATGGATAATGAGTGTGTTGTGTTTGGAAGGCCTTCCAGCACACTAGGGCATGGCATGTATTGAGCATAAGGCTTTCTCTGGGAGTACCTTAAGTCATGCTTATATGACCAGCATGTCTGCTCTGAGAGCATGTTGAAGTGTGGCTTTAGAGACAGCAGAAGGTGCTGTTTGTCTTTTATTTATTGCTAAAAAAAAAAAAAATTCAGATTTTTACAAGTGCAACATACCAGAATCTGCTTTCATCCCTTTCAGTGGAAATGTATTTAGCAACCTCTTCCATTTATTATTTTGGATGGAAGCAAAATCTTACCACATAATTAGCTAGTATTTTCTACACCTGACTCCATGTCCAGCAGCATCCTCCATGTTTTCTCCCTTCCTTCTCTTTTTTTTTTTTCCCCTCCCTGAATGTGATTAGGCAGGGTTTTCAGTAAAATATTATTTTTGTAAATTATTGCTTGCATAAAAACAAATATTAATGTGTGCTTTTTATAACCTTCATTTTGATGGGCTAAAATCATATTTTTTGGCAGTGTAGCACTCTGTTGATGAAGCCAGAAGCACATGACAATATGACTGAAATTCATTACCAAGCAAGCAAGTGAACTTTGCAGCAAATCATAACAAAGTAATCTTGCTTTTCTCTCTGGTCTTACTCTAAATGTGATTTTCACTCTTATGGAAAGAGGACTTTGTGCTGATTTTGATGTTACATACAAATGGTCTTGCTTTGTAAAATTTCCATTATGCCTGTTTATGTTTAGCAGCAGTGCTATTGATTCAAGCTGTACTGATTGGAAAGTAAAGGTCTTTAACACTAAGCCACTTCAAAGTTTTTCATAAATTTGTGGCCTTTTGCCAGCATTGCTCACAAAACAGCATAGAGCTGCTGGAAGGAAATGCTCCAGCTGCAGGGATAAGTGGAGCCAAAAAGTAACATCCAAATAGAAATTATCCAGTTCGTGATTTCACTTTGATCACCAGATGTTTGTCATGTGGCTTCAGCATTAGAGAAGGTGAGAGAGGAGAAAGTGAAGGTGTGGTGCTTAGCTTAAATCTAACACAAGAGCTCATAGCTCAGCAGCAGATATACACAATTACTGGCTTTTTTCATTTTGGTTGAGATATTCCTTGTTTTATCATGATACAGATTACAGCAAATTACAGCAAACTATGTCTTCATGTGAAGTTTTGGGCTGGTTTCTCGATTCTTTAAACTCTGAAGCAGAACAAGATACACTCCAGATTACAAGTATAGTTTCCTCTGGTTGGTTGGTAATTTGTCTCTACCAAGAGCCGAACTGTTGTGTACTGGTTAGTGGTGATAGCAAAACATGAAGAGCACTGTTCTTGGCTCCTAAAGGTTGCACATTTAAATTCATATCTTTATCCTAGTATTAGCATTGGCATTCATTTTGATTTATCTTCCTGCAGTACAGTGTACTTGAAGGAGCTTTTTTCAGCTTCTCTTAGTTAAAAATTATTTGAGCCATTTCAAAACGCATAGAATTGAAAGGACATTTTAGAGTTTTCAAGTCATAACCCTTTATCATCTCTGTCAACCATCTCATGTAATGCAAAGCTCCATCTAAAATCTCCTTACGATGTTTGCTCTTATTAACCTCATAGGATGGCTGATGCAAACTTTTGGTTCTCTAGGGATTAAAAAGTCTCTTGAAATGTCCATCCTAAACTCATCCAGGATCTATTTATAGCTACTTATTCTCATAATTGAAAACTTATACGATGCATGCAATAGAATTTTTGAGTGAATTCTGATAAATGACTTAATCCTTATGTTAGACTCATCCCAAAGCAGGAGTCCTCCCCCTGCACCCTCTCCCATCTGGCCACATGTTTGTGTCCTTTGCTGCCTCAGGTATTTGTCAGTTCCTTTACTGATCTATGTCAGTACTGCAGTGTAACAAAAATGAGTTTAGTTTTCAAGGGATATTTTTATGCTGGAATAGTGAACTAGGCCAGCTCAGCAAGTGATGTAGGAAGCACACAGAGAGGACAGAGTCAGGGCCTGGCAGTTACTTTTCTGCTTTAGGTTGCTCTGGAATTACAGCCTCAATTCTAGATTGATAAAGGTATGATAATTCTTTCTTTTCCAACATTTTGTCTGTATTATCTGTTTAGATTTTAAGTTGTGCAGATCAAAGACTGTGTCTTTTTGTGACTTGCATGGTGACAATAATAGGAGATCCCCACATTTAGATATCGAGACAGGACAAATACAAGATTGCCACAGAGTGTTTTTGATTGCTGACCTTCTATCATTCTTTTTGTGTTGTGCTGCCAATGTATCCAGCTTTACTGAAACCAGATTATATTCTCTGCTATTTGCTTTCAGCTTTATCATTATACATTCCATAATATGAATTTTTTATTAAGTGGACTTCATTTTTCAGTAGTGCAACATCATAAGTTTTATTAATATAAATTCCCACTTTTCTTTATAACATCGAGGTTTTTTTACTTGTGAACTTCCTTGACCTACTTAGCAGCCCTAACAGCAAATAGTATTGATTGTTTTTCTCTCTTAGCCTCTGCAGTGGGTGATACAGGCTTGCAACATAGGTTTTTGTGTAAGATAAAATAATGCCACTTATTAGCTTGGAATCTTGCCACAAGATATGTATTTTATAATAGGTGCTTTTTAGTGAAACAGAATATTCTTAATGTTTTTAACAATTCCTGAACGTACTGTCTCCACCCTTCACTGTAGTATTTTGCATGTCTGGTATTTCTGGGTCTGTTTCTCATAGCAGTGTTGAGAAAATTTCATGCTTTCACATTTTTCAGCTGTAATACTATTTACTTTGAAGGGAACTGAATATCCTCTAGTATTCTGCCAGGTCCCTCTCTAGACTTCCACACTGAGGTAGTTTTATTTGATCCTTTTATGTGAAAGATTAAATTTCCTCGTGTTGTATGGTGAGATACCAGTGCTTATTTTCAGGGTATAATCTAATGGAATGTTCTGTGTTCCAAATTATTTTCACTCAAATCCAAAATGCCAGTAGCCTTTGTTTCAATAACAGAATATCTGATTTGCTCGTGTAGTTTTAGGGAAAGCCCCTTTCCCAATATTTACATACCATGTCTCTCTTCCATTATGGAGCCAATCCCTTAATTCTTACTTAGAAAAATTGTAAATAATAAAGAATACTAATATTTCAAAGATAAATGAACAAAATTATACTGAGTCAATTAATGGGAAGGAATTGACTGAGGAATTGTGAATGTTCACTGGTTTTCAGGTGTATGAGTTTGAACTGCACTTAAGATATTTATTCCAGAACTTTATGCAATTCAGTAATTCCTGAATTTCTGAAATGTTCATTTAACTTTCCACTTATATAGTGCTATAGGTATTTCAGAGCCTGATCACACTTTCTGTGTTCAGACAAATATCCACTGTCTCCAATGAGGAATTTTACACTGAGCAGTTTCCCCTGGGGTAGGAGTTTTGACTGAAGTGAGGAAGCTGGATCAGTCCCACATGTTGTAGAGACTTTCAATCAGGAATTAATATGCAGTAGAACTATGACAGTGGCTTTAGTTCTACTCACATTAATTTTCACTGTTATTATTAATTAAACCCTGAAAATCAGGGATTTAATGGAAACTCTGACAGACCTTTAATTATAGCATTTCAAGAGTCTTAGAGTATAGGATGTCCTCTAGTAGTGCACAGGACATTCTGTACTTGAGAGGGTATAGAAAGAAGTCATAGTTTTTGGTGTTCTTTATGTTCAGAACATTTTTTATTTCATGACAGGCTTTTACTCAGTGTTGTCTGCTGCATCTGGGTAAGTCATATGAAATGAATACTTTAATGGTTGTATTCAAGAACAGTTTGGAAACAGATTTTTTGATTTTTTTTTTAAATGGAATTGCTCGTTATTGTTCAAAATCATCTGTCATTGTTTTAGGAGAATGCATTTCAGTCTATGGCTTTCTCACAAACTATTTACGTAGCATAGTGCATTATGTTCACAGTTATGTCTACAGTTTATATTATTTAGATTGCCCATTGCTGACACGGAAGGATGATCTCTTTTTCTCTCTGTTTTTCTAACATCTACCATAGTGGGGTCTTGACCAGAATTCCTATATGTACCTGTAATGTGAGCCATAAATTACAGTAATTCATCCCAAGTGATTTTTGATCACTGTGTCTAAAGTCTTTGCATTATGTGTGTTCCATTAAGGCCTCAAGAAAAACTGCTTAGTCCTTGACTGTGCAGAGTAGGAGTTACATCAAAGTGCATGGTGTGATTTACAGATACTGAATGGGCAGGAGGGAGAGGAAACCACAGAGAATAGTCAGATATTATGGACAGCAATAGTATTCTGTAATGTTTAGTACATTGTATTTCATTTCAAGTCATTCAAGCATACAACCATATGTGTGTGAAACACAGTATTGCGCCCTATCTCATCATTTTTACAATTTTATGACAAATTTTGTAACATATGCTTACATTAAAGAATACTCCTGGATTCACATGAATCTATGATAATTGAAATTGCCACTGAAGGGTGGAGGGATATGGATGTAAAGTTTTAACCCTGGAGACTATGAAGGAGGTACAGTCTAAAAGTCTCAAAACTAGAGACAAATTTAAAGTATTTGTAGCTATTAACAATAATTTTAGTTAAACCAATGGAGAAGCTGAGTAATGAGTTTTAAAATATTTTTTATATTGGTAAAAACTGATGTTTAATAATTAGGTACCTGTTCTCTTGATTAGATAACAGACCTGCAAGAAATGAGAGTAAATCTGTATATTCTAAAGTTATTAGGGAAAGGAAATTGAGGTTGTTTCATATCAGAAAGGATTTCAACTTTTATGTGACTCATTCTGAGATTTCTAAATTTGTATAGTATATGATAATGTTTGGATTTATATGTTTGTTTATATATGAATGCAATCTCAAAACATTTTAGGCTTTTTCATGGATGGACATTTGGAATACCTCATTGTGAACACATTTGTTTTTCACTGCCAGTCACATGCTCTCTCTGCTTCTATTATCCCACCTTGGCATTTATTCAGTCTCCTTCTAAATCACTTGAGGAACCTTAACTACCAGAAAACTAACCTTACCAATTAAGTGGCCGGTTTGCTCCTGTGAGCTGAAGCCTGGAGGTAAAGGAGGAGCAGGGCAGCTCCCCTGGATGGCAGGCAGCCCACAGGGTTGGGGGCCGTGCTGTGAAACAACAGCCTGAGAGCTGGCCAGCATCGTGTGCCTTCTCAGAAGTGTGAAGTCAAATAATACCTATGTCAGATAACAAATAAATATGCATTTTATGTAAATTTAGGGAGAAATGCCTCAGAAATTATTGCTTCAAGTCATTAGGAAATTGCTTTAGTGTAAGAACTGTAGTCTTCTTAGCAGGACCAGCATCAACTGGCTGGGTTTAGCAGAGAGCTGGGGATGTCAGCCTTGGACTAAATTGTTGTTAGCATTAGGAAACTGCCTGCTGTGTGGATGGGCTTAGTGCACTATTATATACTGTGGATGCAAATTTAATGGGCTTGAAAATAAAGAAATTGAACCTGAAACCTGTAGGGCACGTCCTTGGCCCAAACTAACCCACACCACTTCTAATCAGAGCCAGCCTAGTGAAGTGGAAGGTATTAAACCAGTAGCTGATTGGACCCAGTTACTTAAAAGGAGCTTTCACTGGCCAGGTGACCACAATGGCTTTTTGATTTTTATTTTTTGTATTTGTATTTTTTTTTTCCAAGGAGCAGAGCAGCTATCCATTTAAATGCACATGAAATACAAACCCAAAGTGTTAAAATGACATTTAGAAATAGCGTAACCACGCAGAGACAATATTAAAAGAATGCAATTTGAGAAGGTGTCCTTCCTCAAACAGTAATGGGATTGCCACTGTTGTTCAGCACATCACAAGAAAGTTTTATCTTAAAAGAGCAAAATAATATCATTAACAGAAAATTAAACTTAAAGTCACCATGAACTATGGACTTAAAAGACCCTCAAGAAATGAAAACCAATTGTCTGTTGGAAAACCGGGAGGTCAAGTAGTCATTGACCAACCAAAAGCAGCACCAATTGCTGAAACGTACAGTACTTTCAAATCCAATTAACTGTTTCAAGCAGACAGTCCTCATTTTCTCTTTCATCATGAAGGGAAATTTGCAATCATATATTCCAATGAAAGTTAAGTTGTTTTGATCTGATAATTGTCAGATGTATTTATCTTAATTTGTAAGTTTCTAATGCTAAAGCTCCAAGCTGTTCAGATATAACAGAAGTACTGGGAAATGAGGTACAAAATGCTGGAATTCAAATTAACCAATAAATATATTTTAATATATATCAGCAGGACTCTAGAGGATTCCATTAATGTTGAAAAATAGAAAGGATTTAGGTTAATTTGGTAAGAAGGCAGGTCAGAACGTTTACAACAGTGGCATAGAATTGTATAGAGATGCAAAATTTTTCAAGAGAGCAGAATTTTTTCAAAAACGCTGACTCTAGCTGTCACAGCCCTGCCTTGGTTAAATCCAGTGGAGAGATATGAGGACTTTCTAATTTGCTTTCCCTCTATTTTAATAATAGCTGTGCATAAGTAATTTATGAAAGGCCAACCAGGCAGTGGGCAACAGAAAATTAAACTCATTTTATCTGAAAGCAGGTGGATTTCTATATATCATTAGCATGCATAGAATTCTCACAATGTTATTTCTCATACTGATGGAATGTAACCAAATAATATATGAGTTTTTTGCTTATGCACGAGTGAAATTTTTAGATAAAAGTGCCAGCCCCAATGGCAATTTTCTGCAAAACGAAAACTAATTCTGCGAAGCTTCTTATTACTGGGAAGACTCATTTGGCTTGCATTAGAGACTGACATAAGTGACTTTAGGATTTTACTAACAGATTAGATGAGATGTGCTATATGCAGTAATATCATTAGAGAATGTAGCAGCAGAAGCAGGAGAGTTTGTGGCACTTAAGGACATGGGCACAAGTAAATTGTTTTCATTTATGATAAGCTTTTAAATGATTTTTTTTTTTCCTCCTGATGAGAATATGGTTTAGTTTTAGGTTTCCCTCACCCATCCCCAACAGTGAAAAAAATGCTTCTGCCTGAATTATTCCTCATATTATTTCACTGCCTGATACTAACTCTCTTGTATATGCCTGCCTTATCACCTGCATCACCTTGAGAGAGGCTAGATTGTTATGAAGAAAACAGCACTAAAACTAAATAAATGTTTTGTCAGGAATATTCTAAGCTAAATAAGGAGAGAGGCAAATCCACATATTCTCCTCTTGCTGTATTTTCACTATTCATTAACAGAAATACATTTGGAATTTAGCCACATATTGTTCAAAGTATTTTAAAACAGCAACAGATATGCTGCAATCATTTGAATTAACCAAATGTACCTTTCCTTTTCTTGCTTCATAAATGTCTTTCAAGAGTTTTTTCTTTTAATTATGATACCCAAAAGTACATCCTGCTTAAGACTTTCCCTACTCTTTCATCTTGTTTAACAATGAATGGCACTTGCCAAGCAGTATTTTTCTCTGAGGAAAGAAGGAGTAAAAGTCCATGCTAAATCTCTATCCCATATTATATTATATCATGTTTTACAACGAGGATGAAACAGGTAGTTGGTCTCAAAGTGAAACTTACCATTTTATTTTCTTCTTTTTTTTTTTTAATTCAAGAAGCAATAGTAACAGCTACCAGGGGTTAGCAGTAACTACACCTTTAATGGGTTGTATTGGTTTGTATTGCCAACTTCGTAGTTTGCAATATATTTTGTTCACATTTGAATTTCAAAAAAGAGGGAAGATATTACTGTGTTGTTGGAACCAATAACACTGACCCAAGTCATATGACAGAGATAGTCCTTTGTAACCCTGACCCATGTGAGGTGACTGTGTCCAGCTGTTCATCAGCTGCTTATTCAGTTTCTTATATCAGCACTCATGTATGTCACACTTACATGACTTTTTTATATTACATGACTTTTTTGTTGGTTTACTCTGATAGCAAAGTTTATATTGTCCTCCACAGTGAGTACTTTTACAGAGCTATCTTGACTGCTAAAGGCCCTAAGAAATAGGAAAATAAAATCCTCAGGCAAACTGCATGGGTGTAAGTGTAGAATGACTATGTTTACCTCAGTGCAGCTAATCTGGGTGTATAGGGCTTTGCTAAAAGAGCAGAGTCTGATCCAATATAACCAATACTGAAAACAGACAATATTAAAGGACTGTAAGTCCTCTTCTCAGGGGAAAGTTCAAGATGTATCATATAATTCTGATTGTAAATATATGAAATTTTGTCTTAAAGCAAGTTAGGGTCTCTGCCTCACATTCTCTACTGCAAAGCTGACCCAAGACATCCTTTCATGAAAAAATTTAATGACAAACCAAATGTAACAGCAAGTTTGTTCCAGTGCTGTCTTCTGTAGGTTAATTTGTTATCTTTGTTCTAAGTTCAACATTATTTATAGAAGACCTGTACAGTAGACCTGAAGCTCTGCTGTGCTACTCCATAGACTGCACAGATACTTCCTGAGTCTTCTGGCATTATCCAATTGTACATTCAAACAAGCACCTCTTAGAAAACCAGTTCCACCATGCTTTTTCCTATGCAATATTCCCATTTTGTAATAGCCTTCCAATACCTAATGGGGCCTTCAAGAGAAATGGAGAGGGACTTTTGACAAGGGCATGGAGTGATAGGACAAGGGGGAATGGCTTTAAACTGACAGAGGGCAGGTCTAGATTAGATATAAGGAAGAAATTCTTCCTTGTGAGGGTGGTGAGACACTGGCACAGTTTGCCCAGAGAAGCTGTGGCTTCCCCATCTCTGGAAGTGTTCATGGCCAGACTGGATGGGGTTGTCAGTAACCGGGTCTGGTGGAAGCTGTCCCTGCCCGTGGAAAGGGCTCGAACTGGATGATCTTTAAGGTCCCTTCCCACCCAAACCATTCTATGATTTACCTTTGATGCTTAACTACTCCAGCATTTGTGGCCTCAGCTATAAGACTTTTGCAAGGTAGTACAAAGTATTTAAATTGATTATAACAGTGGCCAGAGCATAGATAAAAGACAGAACTGAGAAAAGAGGAAGTAGATAGTAAAGTGGAAGAACATTACAATAATTTTTGTTGCAAATGGACTAAGACAAGGTGTATGTTTTTCTCAGTTTGCATCTTCTTTTTTTGTCTTCATATTTTATTCCCTATGCATAACATTGAAGTCAAAACAGGCACATGGATGTCTTTATTTTCCCCCATTTTCATTTAAATATACGACATTTGAGGGCATTCAACCATCTGCTTTTTATTTGTAGCCAGCAATCAAAAAGTATTTTCTCTGTATTATTAAAAACTGAAAAATAAATACTGTATTTTTAATCTTAAGCGTTTTAAAAATGGAAGGACATGCTTACCAGTAAGTGTCAGTAAGTCTAGCTCTAAGTTGCTTGTGTTGACATACTGCTGAAGGCTAAAAACAGCTTATACAGATTTTATTTGTTTATAGAGCAATTTATAAAATGTTCCACTGAAATAAGTAATGACAATTTTTGTCTACATAAATGTGCATGTAAATGTAATGATGTTTGTTGTCATTTCAACATGACTACCATTATTGAAATAGAAGAGCCAGTACTAATTCTTGCTGTCATATTTTTTAAAAAATGAAAATAAGGCATTTAAAGAAGCGTCAAGGTTTTCAGTGTAGATCATTCATCTCCTGCATGCTCTTAGAATAACACCCTCAGCAAAACAGACAGACAAAAGCTAACTAGAGTTCTGCTCTTTAATCTTTTTAAGAAACATACATTTGAAGATATTTTCCAACTTCAGAGTGTTCTGGAACTCAGTGAGACCTTAATAAGATGTGAAGTTTTATCATTGTCTTAAAGGTTGTGTAACCAGGATATGAGGTAAAAAAGTCTGCCTTTGGCTTTGTTTTCCTCAGCCAAACCCTTTTCTTTTTCAGCTGAATCTCAGATGTGCTGTGATTAGCTCTCATGGTGCCCCCCTCCAGTGAGACTATGCACAAGATAATAGTTGATAACAACATGCAGGCCAAAAACCCTCCCTGAGCTTCTGTGTGATTTGACCATAGCAGTGTTTTTTCAAGCCCCTTGGAAGTGTGAGTTCCTCTCCTCCCCTTCCTCTCCTTGGTGTTTGCCCTCAGCCCCCAGTCAGCAGTGGTTCAGTAGCAATGCTCAGTGTCTGCTGTTACCTACACCTGCTTCCATGCCCCACAGAAATGTAGTGCTGCTGGCTTAAGAAAAACCCCAGTGTGTGAAAACTGATATTCCTTAAAACTTCAGTTAAACTTTTGAATTTTCCCATAATTCCTACAGTTCTCATCAACCACCCAATGCAGGCTGGTCAGACCTTGCATTGCCCATTCTCTAGAGGGGCCATCCACTTTGTGGGGATGTCTCACTGTGGTGTTTGTGGTTTCCTCCTTGGCTTCAGCAGTTGGCTATAGCATGATCAGGATTGGAACAGAAAAGTATGATTTCTAGATAAAATTACTATTTTAAGGAGGTTTGATGGCTGAATATATTTAAGAATTGAAAAGTCTTGTATTTGTATCTTGCCTCCTCCACCAAAGTGGCACGTGGCCCCAGGCGGGGTAGGCAGGGAGGGTGATATCATCTGGTTTTTGAAGGAATGTCTTCATTTTTTTTGCCTTTAAAAGACCTGAGTATTCATACAGCTTGAAAATAATTTCAGCTAAAAACTGCAAATATGGAAAGTCTTTGAAACTAGATGCCTCACATGTTCCAGAAAGCAAAAGCTGACTTTAAAGCATTTTCTTTTGTCCCTGCCTCAGTTTTTCTCAGGTGCCAGCAGGACGAGACAGAATCTGTGACAGGAGGGTAAGAGGGATACTAATTTCTTAATATCTGTGAGAACTTTGAATATATGAGTGATAGTGAATATTACCATGTGCTTTTCCATTCTGAGGGCTCACAAAGTGTTGGGCAATGGGACAGGCAGCAGTCCCTGCACCACACTGTGACACAACTGCAATGACTGTATTCTGCAAGGTAGGGGCTGCCTCCATCCAGTGACTTTCTGGAGCAGCAGAGCAGGGTCAGGGGCAAAAGGCTGCTTCCCTCACGGAGTAGAAAGGTGGAACATGAAGGGATGGAACTGTAGTTTCAGTTAAATCCAGGAGCTCTGTGCTGGATTCTGCCTAGGTTAATCCAACAGACCTTCTGCTAACTATAAAACACATCTCTAAGAGATAGGCAAACACAAAACTGGCAAGCCACACAATTATGAGACTGTTTCAGGGAAATAATTCTGATATATAGATCCTAGACACAGCTGTGGCAAAATATTGGGAAAGTTTTCTTCTTCCTTTTAAAATTGATTGACTCCCCAGATAGTGCTTTAATTATTCATGCTGCTGCTGCTGCGGTGTTTTGTTCGGCGGTTTCTGAGAAGGCAGCACCACGGTGTGCTCACCGATTGTTACTGTCATCAGAAACTTCCCACCAGCCTTCGTCTTATGTAAATTTAATTCCAAACACACCACTTCATGCTTTATTATCTCACAACAGCAATTGCATTTGGCCCTTTGATTCATCTGTGGAGAATGCATTATGAAGCAAAGCATAAATATCATAAAATGGTTAGTTCATGGGGCTTCTAATTTCAGGAACATCACAAAATGCTAATTCGTAGTCTTCATACTAGCACAAAAAATATATTTCTGTGGATGTCGTGACGGTAAATCCCTGCTTTCGTCCTTCACTTGGAAAATGCTGCAGCTTAAAGAAACTTAAAAGCTCTAATAAAACTTAGAGCAAACCAACTTGCTGGAGTGCTCATCTACACTTCAGTGTATTCTGAGTTAAGAAAAAATAAAAATTAAACAGCCTTCAAAATAGTCTAGAGGTGAACTAAAGTAATGAAAGAACAGGTTGCACTTTCTTCTCTTTTACCTGCCATATATTATGGGGTGCAGCTGTTTTCCTGTTGATGTAGTTCATCTTAAACAGGGGTGAAACTGCACCTTCCAGGTCATTTGCTAATTGTAACAGTACTGAACCACAGCAAAATCAGATGGATTATCCTGTGTGTTGCTCTAGAAAGAGAAAAGCCAGTCCCTTTGGACAGGAGCCATAGGCTTCTGTGTGCATTTCTAGGTGGGGACTGTACAGCAGAGGTGGGAAATATGGGCTGGGAGAGAAGAGTAGGAAAATATGAAATACACTGCTTACCAATGCTACTCATGTTGGGGATGGAGGAGGCACTCAGTGCATTTTCACTTTAAGATGTGTGTGTGAAAACTCCATGTACAGATGTTGCTCAATTGATTTGTCCCTGTTGTCAAGTATAATTAATTGGAAGATTTGTGGACTGGGCAGATACGTAGATTTATTTTGGCTTATATGTAACATAGTAAGTAGCAGAATGAGTTTGGACAAAACTTCCCAGCTTTTAGAGGTGAGTGTAGGGTGTGCCTGTGTGAAAGAACAAGAGGACTGAGATGGCAGAAGAGCTGGCTAGGCTGGGTCCAGGCAGCTCTGCCTTGCACAGCCGGTGCTTACACAGCCAGCCAATGGGTCTTGGTGCCTTGTTAGACTTTATGAAGTGATCTTTGCAGGAGATAATTTCCTTTTCAGCAGTTACCAACGCAAACCACTGAACACTGCTTTTCCATTTTCTGACATATTTGCATTATTTCCCCCCCACGCTACATTTTAACAAACATGTTGTAATACTTAGTGTTCTTTGTATCTTTCCAGCAGCAACTGAAGGCCCGAAATCATGAAAAGTTCTGTCCATATTGAACAGCCCCGTGCAAGCAAAGTGAATGTGCTTACTTAAAGAAAGACTGAGACTGCTGGCTGCTGCCCTAAAGAGCAGCCTTTAGACCATCCCCAAACATGGCACACTCCTCATGTCTCCTCTGGTGCAGTCACCTGCCTTGTGACAATGGAGTTGCATTTTGGTCCTGTTGGCCATTTTCCCCTGTAGATGGTTGTCAATTTGGGGCCTAAAGATGATGCACAAACAGTGAAGGACTTGTTGGCTTCTGCTTTTCTTGTCCATTAATTATAAAACTTTTCTGAAATCAGAATGAAATAGTTTTGTTACACAATAAAATTTGTCAGGTCCTTTTGTGTCACCTTCCGAGTCTGGTAACTGGCACAGCAAGTTCAGCCTGTGGATGTGTGTATGGATGTGGTCTGTTCAGAAAAGGAAAAAAGCTGGTTCACCTCTTAGTTTGTGTTTCTGGAAGTTTAAATCTGAGGTCATCTGCTCTTAACCATAATTTTCAACATTAAAACCAGCATTGTTTTCTAGCCCATGCTCAGAATTACTTGAAAATTCATGAAGTTGGATTACTGACTGGTGTAAATTCTGCCTGCTTTTGCTGGGTTGCACAGAGATATATTGATTTATCTTAGTGAGGATATAGTTCATTGTCTCTCAAGGCCATTTATGCAGCAAGGCCATTGTATTCCTCAGTAGGAATTCTGATAAAAGCACATCTCCTCCTGCTCTCCTGTAGCCAGCTGTAATTATATATGTACATAGGAAAACACTAGCTACTCCAATTTTTTTTTTTTTTTTTGAATTTTTTTAGGCTGGGTGGGTAGCAATTGGAATAGGGACGAAATGGGATCCCCCACCTACTACAGGTAGTGCTATTTTTTTTTAATTCTGGATCATGCTTGCTTAGGATCAGAACATTTCTTTGTGTAATGTGGCAACCTTGATTTTTGTACTGGCTATCAAAAGTGTTGACTTTGTGATTTTATTCTCTGCAAATCATCATCGTTATTTACTCTTAGATGAACAATTTAGATATGTTACTTTTATGAAGACTGGAAGGAAAATTGAGTCTGTATCTCCAACACCAGCAGAGAGTTTGTAAATTGTATTAGGATGGACTTTCTGAAATCCGGTCAGTGCTGTAGATTATTTTATATATGAATGCAAAGAGGTAAAGTATATTTATTGCAAGGTGCATTTAAATTTTCAAACCTGTAGGTAAACTTTAACTTCTTAATATTAATAACATCGCATTGGTAGGAAAACAAACTTGCTCACCTTGTGTTTTTATATTTTCTTTAATTTTGGATATTACAAACAACATAGGCATGGAAAACCGTAATAGCCCATGATTTCTAATATTGAGTAAAGCACAAATATAAAATATACTTGAAGCTCAGCTCTAAGTAGATTATAAACATTTAATATAGAATGTTATCATAATATTCAGAGCACCAAATTGCAGACTTCTGTCACCCACTTTCAGGCATGCTTCTGAAGATCATAGTTAATTCTGCTGATTTATGGTAATGCTGTAGCACTATCATATGCAGCATCAGAAACCACTAACAAGCTTAGTATAAGCTTGGACTGAAATGGTTTGAGGTTTAAATTTCTGTAACGATTATAAACTAGAGGGAGTGAAATCCCACTTCAGCAAAAAAATAAAAGTGTCTTGTTACAATTCAATATTGCATCCTCTCTCTCTCCCCCTCTTATTCCAACCCCCCTTACTTTCTCTTCTCTCTTTAGCTTCTCTGAGGAGCCATATTTGAGAAAAGTAATTTTAAATTGTGACTGGCATTTTTAAATTTAAAAATAATCCTTTTTGTATGGTAATGCGGTTTATAATTAGGAGACACAATGCTAGCATTTATTGGAAGTAGAAAAAAAGCTAGGCTGAAAAGTATTAAAATCAACTAGATTTTTTTTGCCCATTTCATTTGAAATGATAGCTAGTTATAAAACAAATCTGATGACTTTGCCAACACTTTCCATAAACATTTTAATAACATATGTCATTTTTTACTGTCTCGGGGGTACTATGACTGCAATTACCATAGGATCTGTTTCCAAACTCTCTGTACACATAGGGTTAATAGGTGTGCAAAGAGAAAACATTACAAACCAGAATTTTAAAAGATGCAGATCGTAATGTTGTTGCTCTGAAATCAAATCAAAGGAACTACAGTAATGCAGAGCTGTTGAGAATATACCTTGGCTTGTTCTCTGTGCACACTGGGCTCCTCTGTCCTGTGCCTTTGTGAGGGCATTCCTGGCAAATGGCTGACACTACCACAAACACAGAACTTTAGGGACCTCGCTTTAGTTAACATACTGCCATTTTCACATTCAAGATTGCCCATTGCTTCTTCTCTCTCTAGCCTTATGACAATGTGGAAATTGCCTGAGATTTTGAAAGGGTTTGAAATGCTTACATTGTGGACATCAAATTTGATAGCAACAAATCATGATTTCTGAGTATCAAATCTTGAAGAAGGCTGGCTTTAGGTTATGTCAGTTTGGGCAGGTAAAAAGAATGACAAACCACCACTGCCTTCCCTCCTGCCCTCCCTTCCCCACCAGTGCTGCCATTGATCAAAATCAAGTAAAACAATGCAAGGAAGTACAGTAACATTTTCCCTTTTCTGGGGGAAACTTGTACTGATTGTTCTACCTTAGTGGAATCTCTTTGATTCTGTAGAGTTCTGTTACTTGTTTCCCATCTATTAGAAAACAAATAATGATGAAGCAGCAATGATTATTATATTGGGTCAAATTCCAGGACAGTTCTTGACTTCAATGGGACTATGAAGTTTTTTAAGACAACTTAAAAGTTCATTATCAGTTCTTTGTAATTTATTGAAGCTGAGCCACACCTTGCTTATAGTAATCCTATCTGTACTTCTATATTGCCTTTTTCATTCCAAATGATTAAAAATAGGTATCATGACTTAAACAAAACTCCTAATCGTATTCCATAGAATTTGTCATCTGCATTTAACAGCATCAGGATGTGGTACAGTAGTGGATTGTATGGTGATGAGTTTTACCTTCATCATAGGGAAATTGGTGTGGCCACCAAACAGATGATCAGAGCCCACAAGAATCATGGGCTGACATACTTCAGGACATCTATTTAAAGAAGCTCATGGAATCCACTGCCTTTCTGTTGAAAAGCAGAGAAAAGGAATGAGCTCTTCTGGGATCTGAACCTGTATTTCCAAGTTGTTCAGCTGCTTTGTATCTGCTGCCAAGGCTACTGATGAGGCCAATGGTCAAAAATTTTAGTCTAAAAATGGATCTAACTGATTCTGTTTCTTCTTCTCCATCAGCCTAGCAGAGATGTGAAAAGGAAGCCACCACGTTCTTTAAGATTTGGGAGTGCTCATCATCTGGTGTTGAAATACCGACTCCACATGCTACAGCTTTCTTTTCAGGATGTCACTCTCCCGCCTCCACACTCACCACCAAACAAACATAGAAATCTACTACTGTTCTCCCCATGCACTCCATTTTCTTCCAATCTGAGAGCCATTTGTGTGTATAATTGAAAATTAGCAGTGCAGCTGTTTGAAGAGAGTAATTTATCACAGCACATTGTTCGCTCCTGACACTTTAGACCTGGCTCTAACAAGGCGGTGGTTGCTGGGGGTTGAGCTGCAGAAAGTGATTCGGCTGTAATGCCGCGTTTCCCCTGCTTTGTTGCTAATTGTAGCCTCTTTTTCTCCATTGAATTGGGAGTTGAGTAAAAGAGCTTGTTTGCTCTGTGCGACGAGGCTGCCAGGGCCGCTTGGGCTATTATCACAAGATACTCTTGATCTTTTGAAAAGCAGGAAATAGAATTTTTCTCCAACAGGGAAAGTAATTTGCGATGCGTCCATTAGTTCTTCATTAAAGCAAGATTAAATTGCACGGCAAATCACATCTGTGTTTGGATGATTAAAGGGTGGCATTTTAGAGGCCAAAACTAATTACTAGCCAAAATGAATGGGAGTGAAAAAACAGTCATGTTTTTACATTAGATAGTGTGGCTTGTAATTAGATTCAAGCTAATTCCACTATTTCTTCTCATTTAATGAGATGAGCCTGTCCTCATCTTTTTCTAGGCCATGCTAACAGCCCCAAATGTATAATTTTGATAATACTGAGAGTTTACTTTATTGAAATTTCTTAGCTACCTGCCACAAGTGACTGTTCTGTCTAGTGGTGCTTCATTATACATCAACACAAGCTACTGTTCCTGGCCCAAGCAACATCTCAAGCAATCTCTGTACATTTATATGCATGGATATTTACATAGCTATGAATTTGTGTGTCTTTATATTCACACACATATATACATATAATGCCCATGATATGTGTATATGCTTTTGCTACATGAATACAGGAATGTTTGAAAGATTATTGAAGGAAAGGAAGCTAGGTCTGGAAAGTAAACACCTCCACATAAGATTCCTTTAATTGTGGAGGTTTGTGGAGGTAGTTTTTCTTCTGGCATGAGAAGAAGGAGGTAAATAGGGGCATCAAGTGGTGAGGGATTGAAATAACACAGTTATTTTCGGTTTTAAAAAAAAGTATGTATATATGTTTTCTCATTGTTACTATAGCAATAACTCTAAGTAGACTCTTGGAACTGGCAGCTAATTTTAAGTTGCCTAATAATTCATTGACTTTAGAATATATTATATTCTTAAGATCAACAGTTCTTGTTTCTCATAAAGAGATGTTCAAATGAAATGTGGTGCTGTTTCTCCTCTTCTTAGGTTCCTATAGTGAGAAGGAAGAAGATGTAAAGGGCCACAAATTGGATGAATATGAGGCCCAGAGTACCGGTGTTGTCACTTGATTCTTCTCCTTGGGGATTCTCTAGAAAGCAATAGTTTGGAGGTATGTTACCTGTTCCATGAAATTTCATTGCAGTTACCCCCTGAGACAGACACTGACATGGCCAAGTGTCTGTTCACAGACCTCCAGTGAAATGTGGGGTGCAGAGTGGCAGCTGGAGGGGCCAGAGGGGAATGAGAAGTGCAGAGAATATTCTTCGATGTATTTCTTTTTTCTTCCAGTCCCCCAATTATTTTTAGAGATCACCAATGCTATTCTAAATGGAATTTGCCTTTGTCTGTATTTGCCCTATCCGTACTACTCCCTGAACCTTTGCTGTTGGCCACAGTCAGGAGACAGAATTACAGAAAAGACCTTTGATTCAGGCCAGGATGGCAATTCTTACATTCTCAGCACTTTCTGGTGGACTAGTCACGAAGGAGGCTCCAAATATACCATCCTGGAGGACTCGTAAAAAGACTATAAACTAATGTATAATGTAGAGCTGTACTTTGATAAAATACTCATTTGACCAGTGTCAAAGAGTTTCCATTACCTGCAAAATTCTGTTCCTCAGTGATTTATTAGGGCATTTTTTCCTAACTTTTCTTTACTGTCTCCTACGATAAGTGTCTCCTAAGACACTCAATTGTCATCCATTTGTTTGCTGAATTATTATTACTAGATCATTGGTTTATATTCACTATATCGGATTTCCCTTGAAGATCATATTTATAAATAAGAGCCATGGAACTGCCTCCTGGCATAATACCACAGGGGCCACCAAGCTAATTTCTGACTAATTTTTAGAGGGTTTTATTCTAGAGAAGCAACATTTTTTTTCCATGATTGCCAGTTTCATCTAAATTTACTATTGGCATTATGCAAACCCAATTTTGAAAATAATACAGGAGTTCTAGCAAAGGACAAGGTGAGCTCCTTGACTGCAAAACTGAAAACAGAATTATGAAGAAGAGAAATCTCTCTTGACTATGGAGTCCTTTCCTACTTCTCACTTACAAACTTTCCAACAGCTTAGCCCCAGGGGATGGCTTCGTTGTGCTTTGCCCCATGACAGTTCCTTTTAGGGATTACTTGTAGTTGCTTCTCTGAGCTTATAGTTGTTGCTTTTTTCTCATGGGATTTCCAGCAGGAATTTTGGTGGGTTTTGTTTGTTTGTTTGTGAGGGAGTTTTGTTTGTTGTTTTGTTTTGGTTTTTTCCTTCTTTTTTTTTTTTTTTTTCTTTTTTTTTAAATATCTTCCAATAATGTAATTTTAGTGACTCAGGTCCCTACTATGTATTATTTCAGATTGGTTTCTGATTAATGAACATGAAACTCGCAGCTTACTTTTAAAGATTATTTAATGTCAATGTAATAATCAAGAGTTGCACTTGGGACAATTTTAAACAATACTTTAAAGTTATAGTACTATTTTATTACATGTATAACATAATACACACTCTACATTGCATCTTCTCAAACTCACAGTTATCTTTATGCTGCAATCCACATGTTACATTAATAAAATAGCTGGAAAGCTGCATATTTTGAGTGTTTCATCTAGACTATTTTTCTCTATTCTTTATCAGTTTTAGGGATCCATGCCATTGCACCTGCATTTGAATTCTCCTAATTATAGGGAACCTTGCTTGCTAGAACAATGAGAAATGTGTCCGTTTATCGTTGCTTGTACCCAGAAGAACGATGACTGACACTTTTGCAGGTATTCTGGCAGCCTAAGAGGCTCTTACAGCTAATGGGAGTGACTAAGATTCATTTGAAGACAGAAGGGTCCTATTTTGTTCTAAAGAAAACTTGTATTTTCTACACCAAGGATTGCGTATTTAAAAACTTTTGAGTGCTCTGCTGACCTTGAAAGCTTCCTGCAATAAAGGAACTGAAGTATGCAATAACAGGCCTTAAATATTGCTTCAAAACCATTCCTGTATCCTGTCCTTTTGGCTTCCAAACACATTTCTTTAAAACAGTATATGCAGCTGTCATGGCTTAACCCCAGCCAGAACTCAGCCACACACAGCAGCTCACTCCCTCCTCCCTGCTGGGGTGGGGCAGAGAACAGAAAGGGGAGAAGTGAGAGAACCCATGGGCTGAGACAAAGTTTAAAAGGTGAATCAAAAGCTGCTCTCAAGCAAAGCAAAACAAGGAATTCATTCTCCATATCCCATGGCCAGGCAGGTGTCTGGCCATCCCTGGGAGAGCAGAGCTCCATCACTCCTAACCTGGGGTACAAACACCATCACTCTGAACATCCCCCCTTCCTTCTTCTTTCCCCAGCTGAGCATGACACCATATGGTATGGAATATCCCTTGGGTCAGTTGGGATCAGCTGTTCCCCTCCCAGCTCCTTGTGCACCCCCCAGCCTTCTCTCTGGTTGGATGAGGAGCAGAAAAGGACTTGATTCTGGGTAAGCAGTGTCCAGCACCAACTGAAAAACCCCTGTTGCTAGCACAGACCCAAAACACAGCCCCTAAGAAGAAAATTATATGGGCCAAAACCAGCCCAGAAACCATGGGTTGTGTAATTTTCTAAGCAATATACTTAAAAATTAAGGATATGCAGATTCTGGAGTACTTAGTTTTGGCTGAAGCAGCAGTTCCCAGACCATTTTCTACCAAGTATCACCCTCACTAGTAATTGGTGTACATTTTGTTTGGTATTTCCAGACTCCTTGTCACTGGTCTATCAAAATTTGAGCCTTCCAGAAAAGAGGCATTCCAACTTCTTTTTTTTTTTTTTAATTATTATTATTTCTGGATGATTAGTAAGCACGAAATTTTGCTTATCAATTGTCCAACTCCATGCATTCACATAATTGTCCAAGTAACTTCACTACAGAGGCTCAAAAGCTCAAGAGAGGATAAAATACTTGTCATAAACAGAGGTTCCATAAAAATTACAAATAGTTCTGAGACCTAAAGTAATAGCAAAAGGCCAGATTATCTTCCTTCTCTCTATATAAGGGTCAATCATTCAAAGTCCACAGTTGTTTCTGATTGTTTTCCAGACAAAGAAGCTTAACTATTAAGAGCATAGCACCACTGCACACCACTGTATATATACATAGATTTGTGATTTTTTTTTCTTTAATATAATTAAAGAAACCATTGCATGTGAGGATCTTGTAGTCTAAGGGAGATACCACAGAATTTGACAAAGGAACAGATGACATCCAGCAGGCAAAGAATAGGAAGATAAATACACACAAGACCAGGAGATCACTAAATTTTTTCAAAGGATTATCAATTCACACAATACCACATTTCTGATGGGAGGAAATAACCAACAGAGGAATTGGTAACAGTGAGTGCTTCATCTTCTTATATGATTGTGTCTGTAGGAGGGCTAGAAAGTTTGGTCATAGCTCAAGAAATACTGGGGGGGAAAATGAGTTGTGAAGAGAAATTTGTAAGAAAATAGGGCAGTTTTATGTCCTGTAGCAGAAGGAAAGGCTCTCTAGGCAAAGATAATGTGAGAGGTAGGAGGACAGCAGCTTTAGCAAGATAGAGACCAGGTTTAGGTGGAAGCAAGGACGGGGAGGCAGCATTGTGCTTTTTTTCACTGGTATCATAAGGGAAATCTCAGGAATAAAAATTTATTTGAGACAGAATAATTTCTCTAAGTCATGATCTTGGCATTTGGTGGAGATACTATAATTTAAAAAAAACTTGATCAGATCTTTCAGTGACAAATTCTGCACTATGACAAGTAATATTCAGGTCACACTTCTCCTTTGAAGTTTTAATGGCCACTACAATTTTATGTTAGTTACTCACTTATGTTTGAAGTAGGCGTGCAAAGCCTTGGCTGTCTCCATTTGTCTATAACTACTTTAGAAGCTTCTGAAGGCACTGAACTCATAAAACTGCAGGCTTCAAAGAGCTTATTCAAAGATTCCATTCTGCTGCTGCCATTTATCAAAGGGGCACTTTTAAAATATATATCTCTTTATAATAAAATGTTTTTTTTAAATATAAACCTGACAGTGGGGATGATTAAAACAAAATCTCCGTTGGATTCAATGGCAGCAGAACTGAGTTCCATAGCTTTAAATATATTTATATTTCTACAAATAATAGTCAAGTAAGTTGCTAATATAGTAAAGCAGGATTCATTTTTTTCTGTCTCTTTTCCCTCCATATTAGTTTTTTAGAACTTTACAGTGAATTTAACCTCAAATATTAAATCAAATTTTAAATTTAACCCCATATTACAGAAAAGGATTGTCTCTCCTAAATAAAATAGAAGCTCAGTGTTTCTAAGTAGAATTAATTCTATTGGGCAGCTGCAAATCTGAAGGGTCAGTAGAACAATAATTTATTAAAAATTAGGACAAGAATCCTGTAATAGATCTTTCTGAGATCTGATACGTCATTCTAGATAAATCACATGGTATGGTGTTATTTTATATCTCGTTTAAACAAGAGTAACGATACCTACCTATATGGCACAGTGGCATAGTCTCTTCTCCAATCCAGTTCCTCAAAACACAGCCGGAGACTTTCCATTGACTTTATTAGATCAGTCCTTTAACTCATCACCTTAACTTCTGTAAAGAATTGTGGCCTGTGGGGACAGTGGTAGTGGATATTTCTGAAAGGGATATGATATCAACCTGCATTGATTTTAGAAATGCATCTTTAGGGTTATAAAGTGCTCCTACTCTTGCCTTAATCCGACAGCTTGGTCCCCCGTTTTGCTTGCTCCAAGGGTGGGCATCACAACATCCCATCTGTTGCCATGGGAATGGCAGTGATTTTGCAAATTCAGCTTTGTGTCTTCAAGATGGAATCAGGCAGAACAAAAGAAATGGGCAGTAGGGGAAAAGCCCTTGTTTAAGGACAAGGGCAATCTGATTCTAAATTCAGGCCTGAACTCTGTCCTCCATGGGATAACTCCCTATTGAACACCTTTTGAAGGGACTACTCTTCTGTTGTCACTTGGTTTCCCTGGTTGCTTTGGGAAGGGAATTCTACATCCAGTCTGCTTGAACACTGCCTAGCAGAGTGGCCTGATTCAAGTCTCTGGACTCATTACAGTACAACCAAATAATGATAAAATGATGATAATGCTATTGTAAACATAGGTAATAGCACAGGGAATAGCCTTCCAAACACAGGACTTCAGTGCATTTTCTGCATTTTCACTGCTGTAATTTATGTGCCACCTCAGGCATGGAAGAGCCTGCATTTGGGGCATATTCTCTTGGTTCATTCTTTGGCTTCCTTTTGAAATTGGCTTGCATAACCATCCCAGAATAGTTATTTCACTTTTCTATTCTGGAGTAATTTCTCCATTTAAGTAGTTTCTTTCCAATTACAACTAATATTATTCTGAAATAATTCCTCTGGTTTGGATAACAATCATTTTTCTGAAATAAAATGATTTTAGACTAATGTTACCTACAACAGAAAATATACTGGAATACCTAAATGATAGGTATTTGGTAGATCCCCTGTTTACACAAAACTTTAGAACCTTGACTATTTAAACAAGTATGTATTTTAACAAGTATTTATTTTTGTTATGCAGTAGCATTGTTGCTTTATTAATTTAGTAGAGGAAGTAATTTGAGGATGGCACTAAATCTATCAATCATTGTTTCCAGTTATTTTGAATTCTTGACTGTTCCTGGAATTGACAGCACTGCTTGGAAAAGCATGACTCTGTTAGTGGCCTGCTTTAGAACTAACACAGGTGCCAATCAATAACAATTGGCATTGATGATATTTGAGAAATGCAGACATTCCATGCTCTCCATAGTTCAGTTCTGAGTAAATTGACTGAATATCTTGAGAGCTACTGAGTAAGTCTTCTCAAATGATGGTGTTAGCAAACAAGTACAGACTTGAACTGCTTTCCTTAGAAATGTGTACCTTGGCACAACTGCAGAAAACAGAGTTAGCAAAAAGTTAAAAAGAATGACAAATTGGTTTTTATAAATGTAGAACAACTGTAAAATACGTCAAAACTGCTCCATGAAAAGGGGTACAACAGCGTGTCTAGCTAAGCTGGCATTATTGTATTAAACCTCAGCTTAGACTTTGCTGTGTGCATTTCAAACCCAAAGACAGGGATATGCACTGAAAAGCTGGTCTTTCTCATTTATCACATTTGTTCTGTTAAATTGTACCACCTTTCTCCACTTTCTGTCACCTGCTTATATAATGCAAACATGCACCACTGAGGAAAAATTGTGACGGTTTAAGAACAAAGATAAGTACACGAACAAACAGCCAGAGGACAAAGCTGTGATCACACGGGAGCAGTTCTCTCTGAGGCTCTAAATACATTTTCAAAGCAGGATTTTGTACCTGATTAGCTCTTGGATGTAAATTTCAAAATAAATATTGGTAGTCAGGTAAAGATAATTACTAGAGGCATTACGAGTTTGAACACTTACTGTCAAAAACAAAAGCTATGCTTGTTTAATAACGTAAACAGACTGGGAACTCTTATGTCTGAAACACTTTGAATCACATCACAAGATGATGAAAATAGCACCTGAAACAATGAAATAGGGATCCCATGTGAATTTGGATGGAAGAGCAAGGTGCAAAATTACATTATCAGCTACGTGTGGTGGGTAGCCCTTCTCTGCTGATCAGGATTCAAATCCTTTTCTTAAATCTCTTATGCACTTTGTTAAACTCCTTGTGTGCTTTTAGGGAAAGATAACATAAATTCCATTGTGGTGATCTGGTAATGCCAAAAGAAGGCTAAGTTGTTGAAATTGTACTTACTAAGTTCAGGCATCTCCTAAGGTAATAATAACTCACTGTTGAAAAAACAAGGTGAGGATCCAAAAATAGTGGCAGATACCATGAGTTTGCATTTTGAAATGCAGAAGTATTGTTATTTTACTAAAAAAAGGCATTACTTTGAGCAGAAGCAACTTAGTAAAGGAGATTCAAAAGTCCATTCTTAGTAGATACTTCTTTCCAAATTTTCTCTTCAGCGTCAACCCAGCCCAGCTATTAAAAGCCATCAAAATGCCCTGAATCTTTAGGGTTCTGGAAGAAGAATAAATTATCTCTGGGCTTTTTATGTGCAGCAAAGCTAACTAGTCTTGTACTTTGAAAGACAGCCTGTACTACACATAGCAGGGACTGAATGTCAGGCCAGGATTAACAAACTACATAGAAGTTTATTCACTGGCGAATTCATTAGAGCACCACAAGGAAGGGAGAGTTGCACACAAGGTAAGCCTTTAAAAAGGATCATTACATGCTGAGGTACCTGGGCATTGGCTGGTTGAACATTCTGCTCAGGCTGAAGCTGGAGGAAAGCAGGACCAGCATGGAAAAAATCTTACGAAGTCACAGAAACCAATTATTGATTATTTTTTTAAGTCTAACAAAGGACAAAAACCCCTCAAGAAGCTTGTACAGGATGCATCTTTCTACTAGATGATGACCCAGTGGTGCAATCTTCTGATCAATTCTCATTTTAAATATTGAGTTAGAATAGAATAGGGCTGAATATCAAAGGCTTAGCATAATTTGGCCATGGGATTCCATGCAAGTTCATAGATAAAGGATTACAAGCTGCAACTGCCTCAATTTTGTAATTCCTACTTATATCAGTGGAAGTATAATACATTCTGGCTTTTATGTACTAGAAAAAAATTCAGCATAAATACCAGATAAATTGATTAAAATAAAAAAAAAAGTATCAACAAAAAAAATATTTTTTTCTTAAAGTATCACTTCTTAGAATTACCAGACCTGAGACCTGCAGACAAAGGAAACCAAGTTGATAGTGTTGCCAAATACCTAACAAAAACAAGAGGTCCAAAAATGTTGTCACCACAGACCAAACAAAACATGCTGACACATGACTCCTATTTCAAACTGGAAAAAAAAAAAAAAAAAAAATTCAGGCAGTGGTTGCTAACCCAAGGAAGAAAACAGATGGTCCATTCTTGTAAAAGTCATGTAATATCATTCACTCTTGGGTCAATTTTACAGAAAGGATCAAAGCTCCTCAGACAAAACTCATGATAGTCTACAAGGATACAGTATGAGTAAGAGGTTGTAACAACTACTGGAAATACTGATTATGTAGTTTACACATCTTTTTTTATTATTATTATTCTGATATAGGTGAGGTTGGGAGATAACAACAGCCTATTGCCAATGCTTTTGTTACACCTTTAACACACAGGCTATTTCTTAGCCTTGCATGAGATTATTTTTCTTGTATAATGTCACATAGCAATCACTATTCAGGGTGATGAATACTTCAGGAAACTGCTTTTTAGGACTTTTCTTACACTAAGCAGTCTTTATATTTGCCTGTCTAGCTTGCAAAGGTCCTATTCACCACTTTCCCATTCTGTTAAATTTTTGGGAACACCCTGAGGCTTTCCTTTCCTTCACTGTGTCAGACACTATGGGTGTTCTTCCAGTGCCTGGACATGGCCAGTTGTGAATCCTTCCCTCCAGCCTCCCAGGGGCTCTCTCCATCCCCATGCCACTCATTCTTCATTCTTTATAAACATTGGACCCTTATGGCTCCATCCTCCAGACCTCTTTCGTGCCATTATTCATTCCCCTATTTCTGCAACGGGAAGACAAGCAGAGAGGAGGTATCTGGTTGTCACACTGCATGCTGTTAATGGCTTTGATCTGTAGACAATTACAGATCCTATTGTAGCTCCTGGTTCTGCCAGCTCTATATCTGAGCTTCATATATTCACTGTTTAGCTTTCTTTCTCATTTGATTCTGCTTCAATCTGTAAATACATATGCATTTATGCCTGGGACATTCTTTGAGAAATGGTGGAACTGATTGGATCTATTATTCAAAAGTTTCCATGTTACAACCAAAAAGACAAATGACACCAACCGGAGAATAAAACCTTGCTCCATTTGGCTCCCAGTTATCTGCAGCAGTTTTCCCAGGGTGAGCTATTTGGAGGATATACAGAAGCAGGTGTGACTTTCATGTTGCTATTAAGGTGAGGCCATTGTGACAAGAGCTGTGACTAGTTTTCATAAAGGTAGTTTGAAAAGACAAAACCAGGACATCGGCTTTGCTTCACAGGTAGGTGAAAGCAGGCAAGGGGCACAGCCAGAGGAACTAGGAACCAAGAACAGCCAGCTAGAGAAAGTTCTGTGATCAAAGTCCAAGAAAAGGGGTTTTTTTCATGAAATTTTCCATTAGAGATATTGAGGAGGCCTATGTATTAAATTCCTGAGTTTTGAGGCACTGTAATAGCGCTGTCAAAGAAAGATATAGAAAGTGCTACTGTTTCCACCAGACATGACAAGCTAAGGATTCCCAACAAAGTAAGGCCACCTGAAGAGGGATAATGAAAGTGATTACATCAGCAAAGAGGAAGGAACAATCCAGGTAAAGAGTTGGTGGATGTTTGATCTTGGAGGGTTGCTGTTACCTCCAGTGCAGTCATCCAAAGCCATCTAAAAATTAAATAGGCTAAAAGAACAAGAATGCCTAGGATTTCTTCCAGGAATTTCTGTAGTTACCTACTAGGCATCAAAGGAGACTTCTTTTGAACCTTCAAATATACAAGGAGGTCACATGCATTAGTGACTGCAGATTTGGTAACCTATTATTCATTATTTTCTTTTATTGATTGTTTTACAGTCCCCAAGGCATGTGTGTTGCTTTCTGTGTCACAAAGAAGAAAGGGGGAAAAAAAAAAGGTATGTAAAACCTTGGGTTTTTTTCACAGGAGTAATACCAGCTGTCTGACCCTGTTAATGACAATAGCAGCCTATTTTTTTCCCTATTAATTCTGATTTGGGGGTCTCAAATGAATATTAAGTCAAATTTTTATAATAAATGATGTCTTGTAATGAGAAAAAAAGACAGGTTGACCTAAGATATTTTCTTATTTAAAGATGACCTTTAAAAACATAAAGTTGCAACAAATTAATTACTTGGTTTAACCACTTGGTTTTTTTGGGTTTTTTTTAAAGAGGACATGATGAGATGCAATACTCGGATTATACTGACGTTCAGGACAAAGAGACAAGCCAAAGCAATGAGAAAATTGTGAAAAAGTAAGGTATCACCCACAAATATAAATAGCTACTAATTAAACAGATGGAATCAGAAAAATAATCTACTGGTTTTATAACTCTAGGTGGCAGCAGTGGAACAAAATAGAGAAAAATGTATGATTATGATTATACTTGCTCCGTGTTAATGCAAAGTCCATTAATTAAATACTGCTGATGGTGTTTCTTCACACAATATTACTTACACACTCTAGATGGCAGCAGCATCACAGAATACAGAAAAATAAGATTAATTGTATTCATGCTGTGTCTGAATGTGCAGTCCCTTCAAGTTTTCGGAGGTTAAAGCTGGAGAGGTTAAAATGCAGATTTCCTGTAGGCATTTCCCACCACAAAAGAAGAAAAAAACCCTAACAGTGATTGTTAAATATCCAGTACAATTAGAGGTAAATCACTTCTGAAGTAAGGTGACATTTTACCACTGGGTTTTACTAATGGAGAAGTGATGTGCAGAAAACATAAATGACAGCACCTCTCCAGCTGGGTGTCATATACTGATCCTGAAAATCTGTGCCTGTGCATACCTGCCGTGGGGCTTGGTTTGTCTGTTAGGGGAATTACAGCTTTTGCAAGAGAAGGCAGTGACAGTAACTGTATCATGCATTCAGTTTTTGAAGAATAAGTTTTTGCACGTACTAATTCACAAGGGCTTTGTGTACATAAGTCTGGGTTAACGGGCTTTGAGGTGAAAAGAAGGCAGTTGTTTTAGAATATGAAAAGTTTTAGTAAAACCTAATTTGAATATTGTTTGACTAGAGAGCATCATAGGTGCCAGCTCAGCAGAAAGCTGATCTGGAGGCAGCAGCAGGAGGGACTGGAGGTGGAACCACATAACCTCAGCTTCCTGGCTTTCTCCTCTCCTGATGGAGGCAAGGTCCCAACTGGATAAAAAGCTCAAGCAGTCTGGTAATACCTTGATTTTCAAACCATGACCTGCCAGGCGAGGTTACACAGAATTCTACAGAGAATTATTTCAGTACAGCAAGTCTGTTGTTGAGATTGGTGCAGGTATTTGCCCTGTGTAATTACACTTGGTGCAGGTATTTGCCCTGTGTAATTACACTACAGTTATGGCCCAAAGAACAAGTATCCACCAGAGACTGTGTGACTGGCAGTGTGAAGCGTCACCAAGGGTAGATATGGAATATTAAGGAAAAAGGGGCACTCACTTTGTCCAGCAGGCTGGTATATTATCCTCAGTCTCAGAGGCTTCTTGGTTAAGGTTATCACCTGGTCCAGTTTTAGTTGTGTTAGGAGCACATTTCGACAGAAACAGATTGTTTCCCAGTGCCATGGTAGGGTCACACTGTGGAAGTGATTTCTTTGCCGTATCTTGGAAGTGTGTCTTGTTCAAAGGTATGAATCTGTATGCTGAGGGAGATGTCTCACTGGGGTCTTTTAGTGTGATCTATGAATAGGACTCTGTGAGAGACCCAAACACTAACTGGGGGCCCATCAGGTTTTTCCTTTTCACCTTGATCACTTAATATTCACTCAGTATGGAAAGGCTCTTGGTCTGTATTGCTTATTTCAAAAATTGATTTTAATTAAATTATTATTTTGTTTTAAAAATTATTGTATCTGTCTAGGAAAAACACTCAAAGTAGGAAACTAAAATTTAGCTGGTATCATCAGTATTGAGCTAAAGCAAAAGTTAAGGCTTATTCACTTACTGAGTGAATAGTAGCTGAAGAATTTTGTTATTTAAATGTATTTGTTAGCTATTGATAAATCAGATCTGAGTTGAATTATCAGATCATCAGTTCCAAAGATTGACTATACACTCTAAATAATTCATGATGAGCGCTTTGATTATAAACCCTAAAAGATTTCATCCACTGAATCTGTAGCTCAGAAGTGGTTAATATTTTGATAAGGAAATGAAAAAAACCTTTAGCACTGGAACAAAACTCTGATAAAGATATGAAGTTCTCCTTTCCATTCTTCTACGGTGGCTAATATCTTCTTTTTCTCAAAAGTAAGCTTATCCAACTAGTGTTTCAGACTACTTCAAACTATTGGAAAGGTTTCTGGCACTTTTCCCATCTAAACTCCAGTTGCTCATAACAAACAGCCTGTAAAGGAGCCCATGCACAGGCCTGCACAGGCTGCTCTCAAGCTCTGCCTTTAGATGTGCTGAGGTTTCCATTATCTGGTGAACACCAGGTGCCACTGGGACTGTGAAGTGTGATAGGAGCTTTCTGCCTTGACAGCCCTGTGTAACGTCATGGTGCAACCAGTGATGTGTACGAGCTCAGAGTTTTCTGAGGATTAGGCAGAGCTCAGCCACCTGTCCTGTAGACACAAGTACCTGCTGGGGGCCTGTTCCAGGGAGATACTGATTACATAAAATTAGTATTTTTTTTTTCCTGTTAAAATGAGAGTCGTGTTGAACCTAAAACTGTGGCATTTATTTTGCCAGATGTGTGTGTGCACATTCTCTCTTTTACTCCTTCCATGCTGTAGCCAGATTCACAGAAAAAGCTGTTCCACTGGTGGCATGAGAAAGCACAGAGAAAGTAAGGGTGCTGTATCCTTCACCTGGGCAACACTGCTCCTTCTCTGCTTTGAACAGATTCTTTTATGGCTTGGACAACTCTTGATAGTGGAGATCCCGTTAACTGGTGCCAGCTAATGGTGGTGGTGGGATGAAGGCAAGGACTCCTGCTGCCTTCTCCCAGGTATTATTAAGATACATAGTAATAACAATAGTGCTATTTTCTGCCCACCATTTAATTTGTCACCTGAATAGCAGCTATATACTGCAAGAGACCAATCAGCAGAGTTCATTGTTTTCTTTATTTCCTTATTATTGCAATGACTTTGCATATTTCTTGTGAAGGGAATTCCCGTGCCTGGGACTGTAACAAACTTACCTGCTGTCTGAACCTCCCCCATCCATAGTCTTACACTCTAGGCTACACGGGGTAACCATAGAGTGATTCACCAGCCCCATGACCTGCCTCTGCCAGACTTTTTCTAACAGTAGTGCCTTAGAGATAACAATAAGTGCAGAGAAATTCTCCAACTAATATTTGAGTAGAAAAAAGATCTTTGCTTAATAGCATGTGAAGGTTATGTAGTGAGGAGGAATTTCCTGCAGCAAATATAAACTGATCCTTAGTACAGATGATCATGGCAGGATCTTTCATTAGAAGTCCACGAAATAAAAGCAACTCAGATAAAATTATAAATTGTTGTATCAGGAAGATAAAGTACCATTTGGGTGAAACCACTGTCCTGAAACAATCTGTCATATTGATCAGCATAAAGTTGCTGATAGAACTGTTCTGCTCATTTGAAATCATCTTCCCCTGCTTTTTGCTGTTGTGGGATAATGCAAAGCAGAGATGTGCAGCCTTGGTAGCTGTGAGCTGGATCTGCTTACAAAGCCCTGTAACACACTCTCCCATCCAGCTGCAGGCTGTGTCCCCTCTCCAGCTGTCACCCTCTTCCACACAGCATTCAAATGCACCTTCACTGCCTCACCTGGCAGCAGCTCTCCTGTCCTGTCCACCCTGCCCAAGTCACCTTCAACCTCTCCATGCTGGCACCTGCAGCTGCTCCTGGATCATCTCCTGAACAGTTTCTGATCACCTCCACTCCATCAGCAGCCAGACTCTCCTCTTGGCCAACCAGTCAGCTTTCATTTCCCCTGAAAGGCCCTGCTACAGATCTCATTTTCTGTACTTGTAGAAGGCTCCTGTATCTGTAGAAGAGAGGAGGAAGTGGGAAAGGGCCTGAGCAGGGAAGGTGAATGGCTGAACCTAGGATGGGAATACCTTACGGACCAATTCCAGCACAAGAGCTGTCTGGACTGTAGTGTTTTCACATACAGAGAAGGAAGTTTGCCTTCTCCAGCTACAGGTCAGATGTACCCAGACTGAGACGATGATCTTTTTCAGTCCTTGTAAACATCAAAAATTTCATGTATGCTTTCAACTGAAGAGCTCAAACCTAGGAGAAGAAAAATATCTCAGGATTTCATACTGAAAGCAACTGTTATCTTTGAACATGAACAAGCTGAACCAATAACACTCTCAGCTGAACATGCAGATTCTTAGTTTGGTTTTGCTGATAACTAAAAATTAACAATTCAACATAAGTCTTAATATAGGCATCCTTCTGTCTGGCACCTGCAAGATTTTCCTCCAGTAGTTTCTCTCTCTTAATGCTGCAAACATCAGTAATAGCAATGACTGATTCAGCAACATGTACCTTGAACTTCACTTAAATGATTGCATGTCAAAATGCCACCAGAGTGTTCAGAAAAAGGAGAGTATCAAAGTGAGACTGGGTATGTGGTTTATGGTGTTTCTACTCTGATAAGTGGATGCCAGATATATGGAGGTTTTTTTGTAAACAAGTTAACACTTTCTTTATGTTCAATCTTATCTGCTGCCTTCTAACTGCATTTTACGCCATCTAATTTTTCCAGACCCAACCAGGTTAGAGAGTGAGAGACCATTTTTCCCACATCTTTTATCCTGTCAACAGAATTATTTACTACATTTCATGTAATTACATGTATACAAATGTATTGAATGAAGCTGAGTGGAGTATACGAGTTGAAATTTGAAAGACAGAGATCTGAACTAACTGGAAGTAAATCATAAAATGCGGGTACACGTGATGAAACACTGGAAACACAAGCTCTAACTACAGCTTCAGCTCCAGGGTTATGGAGTCAGCTCTTGGATTGCAGGTTTTCCAAACCCAGTGGCACAAAAAATATATCCTTTGCTTTTAAACAGATTGAATTTTGTGCAGAATCATTGACAGACATGGTAATACATCTACTCTGCAGAGAATAATATGTAGAAAATGAAGTATGAAGTGTAATCTCATTATCAAAAAGAAGACAAAGCTTTGATGTCAACAGGAGTCCTTCTGTGGACTTTGATATAAAATTAATTTCTGTAATCTTAATTATTTTGCCTCTGTCTTACTAACTATATGGGACCATGAAATAGTGTTTTCCTAAGAGAGAGCAAATGGTTTGGGGATTTTCTTTTCTTTCTTTTTCAATTTTGTTTTGGTTTCAGTGGGAGTATTTGTTGTTGGCTGAGTTGCTGAGAAAGAAGTGCCTCTGTCCTGAGGGACAGGAGAGGATGTGTGTGTCTTGTAAGAGAGATGAAGGTGGCATATTGGCCTCATGATGGATGCACAGGATTGAGGGGTGATAATTCATTCAAAATCCCCATTTGTAATATTTTGATGTATTATGACAATATAATCTTGTGTGTTAATAACAGATTATAATATGTATATTTCTGGGGCAGTATTTAGCCAGATGAGATTTGCTTATGTAAATTCTACTACCTGTGTTTGAAACTGATAGTGGCTCTTACTTAATAGTGTTTCAAAAAGCATGCTGTAGCTTCAGACTTAGGTGAGAACATGGGTTTGGAGAACTCTCTCCATGTTTGTTTGTTTTCTCCTCAATCTCCCTTCTAGAGGACTTCTAGAAAAATATATTTCATCCAAGAACTCTAATGTTCTAATTTGATGATAATAATTTCATTTAGTTCTGTGCCCCTTTTTACAGTCTCAATTTAATGTGCCATTTTCTTCTGCCACACAGAACAGGGATGAGTGAGCAAGAACCAAAACTTTTCTGAAAACAGAAAGAAAGGCTTTATTATATGAAGCTTAAACAGAAAAGCAAGAGTGACAGGATTTCCATACAACTGAAAGATTATCTTCTTTAAATGTGTAACTCATGTTTGCTCTTTATGGGCAGATTGTTAGACTGTATGTTCAGCTCTCTCAAGAGGCATTTAGGACTTCAAATACAGTAATAAATTAATTTGCAAGATAGAGACAATAATGAAAGATTCTATTTCAAACCAGTGACGTGAAACTTTTGTGGAATTCTCAAACATTAAAAAGCATAAATGACAGCCTTATTTACTGGCGTAAATGAACCCACCAATGAAGTAAAATACAAGATTGACAGCATTAGAAAGAGTAACTCCTTTTTTTTAATCTACAGAGATGTGAGTTACCACAGTGTTACTGCCAGCTTTCCTCCACGTCACTTGGCCACCCCATTCCCCTGAGAGGCCAATCACAACAAAGTGAGGGCAGATTAGAGACCTGGTGTATGCAGGCCTTGCTTTATCTGAGATAACTAAGGTTACTCGGGGCAGAAAGGAGGTGATGAGTTGACACCCATCATCTCAGAAAGGAAACCATTAGTTTACTCAGAGGCCAATACAAAGCTACCAGATGGGAACAGTTTTCTGTCACTGTCTATCAAGGCTGGAGCACAGCTCTCCAGCCTTCTGTGACATCAATTTTATGCTGAGAGCACAGCAGTCTAAAAAAACACTGAAGAGCCATTTACTTGTAAAGAATAAGAAACATTTGTCAGGGGCTGAAAGTGTTAAAGAAATGCTTAAGTGTACATTGAGTTGGCAGATTCTTAGGCTCAGACTACAGGAAAAACATTAGCAGTGAAAGTCCACAAGATTTATCCTAATTTATCAGATTACTTCCTCAGAAAGTCTCCTTTTGAACTCCTCTTCAACAGAAGAACAAATGTGTAGACTTCAATGCTTAATAAAGCTAAAAGCTTCTCCCTGGGGTAATTGAAATTTTTCTATCAAAGGGTAGATAGACCTGGTTGCAGCTGCAACAAAGAAGAAACATATAAAGCCAAGTGGAAAGCAGTTAGACAGCATTGGTGGTGTAGGACCATTGAACATGGTCTTGCTAATTGGAATCTATAGCACAGGACATTCAACTACATGCTGGGCAAATGACCCTGAAAGTTTCAAGTCTATCTAGTATAAAAAAAAGTTCAGATGTAAAAATAATCATAGGAATGATGGATTCTGTATCCTTGAATGGGCATAACCAACCAGAGATCTGGGTAACTGGCAAATTTCTTTTTTAAATAAGGCCCTTTGAGTCCCATATATGCATCTACTTTCACAAGCATTTCAAAACCCGTCTTCTAATAATTTCACACAGAGCTTTCAGAGCAGCAATGTTCAAAAGAATGAAAGTAATGAAACACAGCAAAGTTTTACATTTTTATTTCTGTACTTTGGGAAAATTCCTATTGAAGACAGAAGGCAGTTCAAATTGGAATTGCTTTACTGCCAACAAAAATGTGTGACTCTTGATCTAATGAAAAATTAGAGAGATTGAAAAGCAGAAGTAGACTTAGGAAGGATTTCAGCTACAGCAGGATGCAGCCCTTATTGCATTTGTAGTTCAAACTGTGATCTCTAAGGAGATCTAAATTGCTCCAGAGTGTGGAATTTAGGGTATTTGAGACTTTATTTTCTCAGAAGAACAAGTATGGGCAGCTAAGACATCAGGTTTTATTGTCATGCATTTAGAAAACATAATTTAAAATAAAATCCATTTAATGATGAAAATGTTAAATTCTTAAAACCCTTCTCATGTGAATAAAAAGTGGTTCAAAATGGTTCCACAAACTGGAAATTGTGATTTTTTTTTGATGTTTCCAGTCTTGTAAACTGATTCAGATAAGCATACTTTTATTTTATACAGAAAGAGCTACTGCATTTGTACCCTATGCAAGGGTTCACCGGCTCAGAATCTAAACAGTTGTTCTCACATGCTCTGTATTTTTGTGAGCACTGAAGTATTTCTGGGAAGTGAAACCTTCAACAGAAAAAGCTGGAATTCACCTTTACTACACAGTGTGCTGACATACAGGGATGTCAGAAGAAGGTACCTACAAACACTGTGTCCATGCTTGTTTGGTGTCCCACTGAGGCAAAGGACCCTACTCAAAGGTGGGGTATCTGAGCTTGGGTGCAACGCTACAGTCCAGGGCTGTGCTGCTTCCCAGGCAAATCCTGCTTCATGCAGAGCTTATTCCAGTACCTTGACATGATGTAGCACTGACTGTGTGGTACAGACCTGCTCACACAGTTCAGGCAGTAAAAGAACTTCAATCAAATTCCTGCTCCAGGACGGCAAAAAGTAGATTTTAACTTGGATATTCCAAATACCAGTAAACATTACAGAAGATACAAATTAGTCTATACTGTTGATGTTTTCAACCTGTCTTCTTACATTCTTTACACTGACAAAAAGCATGTGAATACCACAAGGTGACCAACATGTATTTTCATGTATTCCCCAGAACTGTTCTTTCTCTCTTGCTTTTCCACATCTCTCACTCATTTTATCTATCTTCCTCTCTTAAATCATCTTTTTCAGTCATCAAACCTTTCTTCATCAAAGCCTAAATTTTGAACTTTTCTTCCACTATTGCTTGAAATTCTTTCTTCTGTTGTTCTTTTCCCACTGTTCTTGACTTTTCTCTTTTTATCATTTGTGTCCTCCTTGTTTCTATTTCTTTTCTTGCATATTTCATCCATTTGCACTAATCCTCCTCAGCCCCTCCTTTTGACAGCTCTAATGTAGTTAGTTTCTGGCAATTAGCCACTTCTTTTCCATTGTCTAGAGAAGCATTTTAAACCTTGAATAGAGGAACTCCTTTCCAAAGTACCAATTCATTCCTGCAGGAAGAGACCAGGGCTGGAGATGCAACTCCACTGAGACAGGACAAAACAAGCAAGCATGTAAGGCTGTAGAAAGAGCAGTTTAAAACAATCTCAGCGTTTAGGTCTCAGATGATGAGTCTTATGGCAACAAATCACTGGTGAAACCACATGCTGCAGCGTCTAATATGCCAGGCAGCCTACAGCATTTGGCATCAGGGGATCAAACAACTGAAAAAAAAGGAAGTGGAAGTATGCCAAAGACATGACGTCCCGAGCACTTGTGCAATAATATTACTGATTAGATCAAAAGGGTGGTCAGTTTTGCTGCATTTATCAGAACTGTCTATTTTATCACCAGAGTAGCTTAATGAGTTCCCTTTTTCATCTCAACAGACAGGCAGTCTGGGAAAATGCTATGCTATTAATAGAATGGTATTTTTAGAAAGATGGAAAAAAAGAAAAAGGCAAGAGTCCAGATTTTATCCCACCCTCTTCAATGGCATCTGTGATACAGCTGGAACACGCGTACCAGAGGAAGGTCATCTCGGTTGATAAAGCAATCACAAACCACAGGAAACATGCTTCAACTTCTTGATAACTCATTTCACTGAAACTGTCTGTTCCATACCTCCTCATCATATCCAACAGTAGAGCTGGGTTTGAAGGAATGTAGATTTATATGATATGAATTACTCTCTACATCTGGAAATCATCAAAACGTACATGTTTAATCCCCTATTCTGAGTATTAGTACTTAATTTCTTAAATCAGTGCCTATAAGGTTCCCCTGATTTTTTTGAGGGAGGGAGTTGAATGCAATCCATTTTGGGAGAACAACTGATGCTGACATATCAACATTCTTAGTACTTGGTCTGTAATATACTTATCTTTGCTCCTGGGGCACTAGGACTCTATTTATCTGCAGTTTTTATATATACATATACACAGTAAGAATACATACAACAAATACATATATGTGTAATTTATATATATATATATATGTTCCTCTCTAACTCACAGATTTTAAATATACATGTATGTGTGTATGTATATATATNCATTATTGTTCCACCAACAAATTTGAAGAAAATTTTCTTCTTAACTCCTTCCTTTCTTGAAGAGCACAGATTAAGCCAACTATTTCAAGTTATTCTTACATCCCTTCAATTCAGATACTAAATAAAACACCTGCCCAAGTAATTTGCTGTATTTGGGCCTTCAAAAAGTAGTGTGGCAAGACAGAAACCTGCTTTTAGAACTCTGGACAGCAGAGCGCCTTGAGCTGACCACTGATCTCTTTTTGAAATTAGTTGTTTTGTGTTTTAGATTATATCAGGTAATCCTGTGGGAACACGAAGGACCTTTTCAGTTTGTTTGCTTAGTTTCACACAAGTGCATTGCTAACTTCCTCCAACCTGTGAGTTCCCTCCTCACTCTTCCATACTGTATTTCTTCATTTGAGTTGATGTGTTTCCCTCTGCTACACCTGATACACTTTTGTTTAAGTCCTACTGTTTCGTGTTTTGATGTCCTGTCGCACTAAATTACTATAGTTCTGATCATGTATTTGTGGGAGCAACATGTCTAGTGTCCACTCTCTCTCTCACAAATTTTGCTCAGAACTTCATTGCCTTTTTTTAACAGTGAGCTCCAACTTGAATAAATTAATACTAATGCTCAGAACCAGTGACTAAACATGCACATTTTGATTATTGCAGGAGGTAGCCAGTAACTCATATCACATAACCCGAAACACTCTTCTGGTGCAGTCCAACACTAGAAATGCAGATATCTCTGTACATGATACTGACACTAAAAGTTGGTCCAGGTGTCAAGTTTTAAAAAAAAGGTACCCTAGACTTGCATGAGAATCAAACAAGGACCAAAACTGGATCAGTGATAAAGAAAAACACCACTTTCCATTCCTGGTTTTCACTGAAAGTATTCAGAAGACAGAAATTATTCATTTGGGTTTGTGTGGGTAACAACAGTGACAGGAAGGATATAATTCTTAACACTTGGAGGTGAGAACTTCTAGGATTGGACATCTAAAGCTAATTCTATGACAGGTTTTCTCACACCACTACATCACCATGAGTGCAGACTCACCACCGAGGTCCCTCTGGTGCTCAGTGCACTTTGCTTCCTGGCTTGGAACAAAGTCAAGTTTTTTTTTTTAAATCAGCTGCATCCACACCATCATTCAAAGAAGGAAGATGTAAAGTGATAATGAAAATTAGCAAACCAAGCCAGCCCCATGAAAAGTTGGACTGTGAATGGATGAGCTTCCGCCCATTGCATAAAGTCCATTAACCAGCAGTGTTCTTGTTGGAGTTCATTAAAATTTCAGTGAAATGATTTTGCAGTGTCTTTGCATGGTGCCAGGATGAACACTGAGTTTACAGCAGGCATTGTCTAGTGCTTCTTGTTGCTTTTAGAATGGCATCAAACTTTTCATTTTATTTTGCTTACTTTCCTGTGTAGCTACTGACCAAAATAGGAAGACCAGTCAAGCAGTGGTAAGACAGAATTTCATCCAGTGTGAAAAAAAAGATCCATATGTTGTCATTTGGCATGAAATTACTTTCACATAGTAGTCTGTTGCCTGGATGTATACTTTTCTTTTGCTGAAAATGCACATTATCTTGTGGACTTTGAACAAATAAAACCTGAATGATACTACTCATCATTACTTCAGCATAAATACAGACTATACTCAAAACGAATTTTCTTTTAATATCGGTCCTTGATGTCTTCCTTATATAAGTTAATTAGCTCAGTGACTTTTTCTTTTTTAGACTGCAGTAACAGGAAGTAGAAAATAATAGTAAACACCTACTGCATTCTGTGGATTCTTAACACTTTTTATCCTTCTAAACATAGGACATTTTTAACCCTATAGCTGCAAATCATTTTAAGTTCATTGTGTCTAGACAGATAAATGTGAGTGTTATCAGCTGTATAACACAAAAAATAAGTTAGCTCCAAAGATTTTTCCCTTCAAGGTCGGTGTAAATAACTACACAAGTTCATTTACAGCAGTAGGAATACTTACGATTTATTGTTTCTCTGATTTCCATATCAGACAGAGGGTTTAAAACTGCACTGCATAAAAATGTCTTTACATACACTCACTTAGCAACACCTTTTGTGGGTCCTATTTTCAGAAGTGGTGTCTGCTTACAGTACTTGCAGATGTGGCTGGGCATGGGACACGTAGTTCAGTGAACCTCCCTACAAATATTCATTCATTGGTAAAGGCCAGAAATGCAGTTGTGAAAAGCTGATGAAAAATGGTAGAGATTTGTCTTCAGCTCAATATTCAAATACTGCAAAAATGACAGGAAAAATGAAGGACAAATGAAAACAAAACACAAGCTTTTCTATAGGAGTTTTCTTTCCATTTTTTACAACAAACTACAGGCCTGTCATACAACCCAACAGGACAATCTGTGTTGAGGCTTTGTGTCTTTGTATCAGTGTTGTATACTGGATATACTAGAGGTGATTTTACAAGTTTCATAAATTTCCTTCTGCCACCCAAGTACAATTTGTGGAACAAAGAAAACATACACTCTGTGCGCTTGGGAACAGGTAATGTTTCAAAAGAGATTCTCCAAGACTTTTTCTGAGTTATAATGTAGTTTCATCATTGGGTGAGACAGGAGGCCAATATGATCTTATGTCATCGTATCTTTCAAATATCCACCTGTGTTGCTTGTCTCCAGTGAGAATTAGGGCTGCACAGCAATTTACAGAGGGTCTCAGTGCTGCCTGTGCCTAAGCTTCTGTTAAGGCTGGAAGTCTCTGTGTGGATGTCTCAGCCTTCTGCCAAAATTTCAGAATGAGCAGTGGAACCAAAAAGGTTTTTACCCACTTAAAGGCAAAACTAGATTAATTTTTTATGATTATTTTATTTTTTATGGCATAAGTTGCTAAGTGTCAGCATTTCCTTTCACTGAATGAAATGTAAGACCCAGGTTGTTACACTGTGTTTGTAAGTAAAGGCATAACTCTGAATTTAGTAAGGATGTTTCTGGGTTTTAATTTTACTGAAGGGTAGGCGATATGCTCAGTAAAACACAGCAATGGCCCTTGTTTTGATATCAGAAAAGACACTAAAGTTAATTGCCAGCAAAGGAACTAATATTTTAAAACTACGAGATTTTTTTCAAACATAAACTCTCAATAGTGTTAAGAGGGCTATCAATTTCTGCATCCTTTCATAACTAAATATAATCTTACTTTAAGAGATAATTATTCTAAGCACTTATGCTGTTGATTTCATAGTTGTCTCACTCTTACGCAAGTCCCTGAAAATGGCTAAAATTTGTCTGCTTTTGGGTGAGGCGAACATTTAACAGAGTCTGATGTCAGAAGGCCCCAGAATGACAATTCCATTCTCAGCCTCAGTTACGCAGTTGACAACATTTCCATGAATTTGTTTGTATATGAACTAGAGCATACTCAATATTGATTTCAAAATTGCTAGTGATAAGAATCTAAAGAGGCCTTTTTTTTTTTTTTTGTCCTACCTGGTTACTTGTATATCATGGGAAAAAATCATTCTTTCAAAATATTAAAACTCTGCTATGATGCTCTTGCACTGAGTTACATTTTCAATCATTGGTTCTATGGCCTTTTTCTGAACCCTCTCCAGTATATCCACATACTTCTTAAATTTCAGACAAGGCATGTGGAAGGATGGGAGTGAGAGTTGGCTGTTTATTTGCTGGAATCAATACTTTCAAAGTTTTCTATCTTGAAAATATGGTTTATATTGCTCACAATATATTGCCATCATAAATGCTTTTTCCACCTTAAAAATAGTCAGGCTTTATTAACTTTCATTAATTAGTTTTGAAACACTGTTCCTGAAACTTTCTCGACCTCTTATTGTAAAGTCCCATTTCCAGGCTAAGTTTATTAGTGGTCAGCCTATACCTATTTTGGAGTCTTTTTGCTAGCCATGTTTTCTGTTTTTTATAGCCTCAGTCTCTCATGGATTGTTATCCCCTCTGTGTGCCTTGATTTATTTGAAGACAACAATCTTAATCCCTCAGCATTTAATCCTTCACCCTTCATTTCACTCACTCAAATAAGCAAACCTTTTCCTGCTCCTTCCAACCAAGGGTCCCAAGGATACAGAATCCTGTTATTTCCTGCTTACTGTCCTTCTGGCATGCTGAGGCTTGCTCTCCCTCCTGAGCTGTGGAAGCTTCAACAGAGGACAGAAAGTGGTTCAACCACACTTACCCACAGCATCTCCTGGACCAGAACAGCTCTAGGAAATGGAGGTGGCAGTTTCACTGTGGGTGTTGCAAAATGAAAACAAAAAAATAGTCACTGCCCTGCACCTTGTGAAAAAAAGTTGTAGGTAGCTACCATTGGAAGAAGGCCCTTGAGTTCCTGAAGATGAATAAAGATCCTCTCTTTTCTTATTTCATTAAATACTTAGGGTAATTCAATTTCATAGTTACTTCTAATTTATAAGTGAAAACTAAACTTTGAACAGGTTCATCCTCTACATTCTGGCTGATACACTGCACACTATTACAGCCCACAACCTGCTAATACCACTTCTATCCCCATTTCACCCAGCTATAGCAATCGCCTCAATATTAACATGTAAACAACCCTGTCACTTAACCACTATCGTCTGCACTCTTCCAGAAAAACAAATTTTATCAGGCAAATTCAGATGCAGATTGCACTGGTTCAAGCCAGTTCTCGTTATCATTAATGACCAGAACGGTCCCCCCAGTTCTGCACATGTGGACACCCAGGCACCTCACACAGTTTTGGAGTGATTGCTTTTATCTATGTCCTGGTTTGATGTCTGAAAACAGCAGCTCATGTGTGGTTTATTTATGCAGTTTTCCTTTTTAAACCCCAGACACCATTTTTCAGCTGTTGACATTGAAACTCCGTGTCTTGGTAGCTGAATAAGTGAACCTGAGGCTATTCAATCTTGGAGTAATAAATATTTTTGGCGCAGAATTTTTGTAGCACAACTGCTTGCTTCAGATTATCAGGTTCCATACTTTATCCTGGGAAGACCTGAGTGGTCTCTGCCAGCAAGAAAGGGAGGGAGCACCTACCATTTTGAAAGAAGGGCTCTCTTACCCGTGCATGGCCTAAGCACCATGGACAGAGTAAACTGCAGGTGATTTATAAAGATTTAAACAATATTTAGAATAAAAGGTACCCTCCAACATTCATGTGGAATAAATATTATGCAGGAATGAGAATATTCATACACAAAGCATGGGAAAAAATGTCCATTATGTTGGTTGAATCTGTGCTTCCTTCAGTTATGGCACATCAGAATCACAGAATGTTAAGGTTGGAAAAGACCTCTAAGATGATCAGCTCCAAACCAGCACTGCACTGTTCATCACTAAACCATGTCCCCAAGTGCCACAGCCTTGCATTCTGTGACCACTTTGACCATTTGTGCCTCCTTATTCCATAGCAATATTTCTCAACCCTTCTGGGCCTGTATTACCCCAAATCCTCACCCCTCTGACAGACATGGTTACAACTGGCACAACAAAAGCCACAGTGGGAGATTAACATGGAGAAACTAGAAGTAAAAACATCTGATGGGTAAAATGTCATCCTGTATCCCTGGTCATTTGGAATGGATGTCCAACACGAAAGACCACCAGAAAAAAGTCATTTGATAATGCTGTTGTTGAAATGGTCTTAAGCTGAGAGAGGGGAGATTCAGATTAAATATTAGAAAAAGCATTTTCACTGCTCGGGTGGCTGGGCATTGGAATAGGTTGTCCAGGGAGGTGATGGGAGGTTTTTAAAAGGCATCTGGATCCGGCGCTGTGGGATGTGGGTTAGTGGTCACAATGGCAATGCTGGGCTGGTGGTTGGACTTGCTGTCCTTAAAGGTCTCTCCCAACCTCGATGATTCTGATTCTGCATTTAAAGCTGCTGCAAAACCACCCGCACTTGCCAAAGGCACAGGCCTCTCATCACGCTCTGCATGACTAAGCTTACGCGAGCATCCATCTCGCAGCACAGTTCGCGTTCCCAGCGTGTTGCGAGGGGCCATCGACCGGCACAGGCGTTTTTATACTTTTTATTTTCCCTCAGTGCAGCGGCACCGGGGGCAGCCCGGGAGGGGATCCCGGGAGGGGATCCCACACCGCCCCGAGCGCGGGGAAGGGCAGGGCAGGGCGGGGCGCTCCGTGAGGGACAAAGCCGAGCCCGGCGGGTGAATGTGAGGCCGGAGGCAGCCCGGGACGCCCCGCTGTGCCCCGGGGCCCGCCCTTCGGGGCCGGCCCTCACG
>VXBX01005828.1:299228-336422 GCA_013400415.1 Scytalopus superciliaris
ATGGCAGCCGAGGGGTGGGCAGTGACACAGCTGCGGCCACAGCTGGGCCAGCCGGCGGTGCCGCCCCGTGAGGGCAGGGCCGGGCCGGGCCGGGCCGGGCGGGGGATGCGCGGCCGGGGGGGATTCCCCGAGCCTTCATTTTGGGGGTGTGTGTGTGGCGGGGGGGGGGGGGGATTTTCGAGATGAAGGGGCTTTTGGGTGGGATGGGGCGAAGCGCGGCGATGATGGTGGGTTTTAAAATGTTTAAAATGGTTTCTTTTTTAAGATTTCGAGTTTATTTTTGCCGTCAAATGTCTTCCTTGACAATCACCCTCCCTGGAATGTCAGGATGGTACAGGATCAATGCAGAATGCTCTCAGCTGTTGCCTGTCAGTCATTTTCCCTTAAGCCTGGCTTCAGATGGTTAAGAATCCCAGCTCTTTTTATGGCAATAGCCTCCTGTCTTCCTTTCCAGAAGGGCTGATCCCAGCCGGTATTGTGAGCACACAGCGTGGCTGTGTTCTGGCAGGATTTAATCTCGGGACTTTCTTTAGCTATTGTGCCTAAGCACAGCACAGTGTGGCATCGCACAGGCAATATTGCACTGGGGGGCCTGAGGGTGGCTTTTTTTCTCCCCCTCCCCATCCCCCCCGAATTTCCTGTGTGCAGCTGTGGGTTTGGCTTGGAAGTCATGTGGTAATTGTACAGTATGTACGGGCAGTTGGTTTTGAGGGATTGTAACCAGCTGACTTCAGAAGTTAGTTTTTTCTACTGGCCATGACAAATGGGAGATGCTCTTATGAGGAAAGAATGCATTAATCTGCATCCCCTTGGTAGGGAACCCTCTGAAATTTTTGTACTAAAATCAGTAGATAATAAATCTTGTCCATCAGATAATTTTTTTGTTGAACTCGAAGTACCACACAGAAACTCACATTAGAATCATTTGTATCTAGAACAGGATGCTCCTAAATAGAATTGATTTTCCCCCTACCCCCCGCTGCCCATTAGGAAACCCAGAATTTGGAAATGCTCTCCTTAGCTTTCCATTTTTCTATCTTGTGATCTCGGATAACTTTACAAACCATAGATTAGTTGTTTCTTCTACTTAAGAGGAATGTGAGACTCATGGGAGTATGAGCAGGTGTGCTGAATTCTTGGACTGAAGGAATCTGTGTGCACAAAATTTATTACAATAAGCCTGATTTAAAATGTGCAACAATGATGTCTTTTCCTAAGTCAGTGAGAATTGTCAGACTTGGATTAGCACCATCGTGTATTTTAGCCCTGTGAACACTGACTGACAAAAGCAGAAGTTTTAATTAAAAGTGGCATAATGGCTTTGAGATCAATGAAGTGAGGATTAAGTCCAGTGGTGGCATCTTCATGGTGGATGAAGGCAGGTTAGAGTGATTAGATGCACAACGATCAAAGCCCCAACTCAAGAGTAATCCCCGGTTAATGTGGAGGGGGAAAAAAACACACAAAACCCCCCCAGAACCGAATAGACCAAACAAACACTATTTTAAAAGGTTACTCTTGTGAGCAACACGCAATTAAATGTATCAGTGACTCCATTTTGTGAGTCTTACAGTTGAGTTAGGCAGAGGTTCTACTTGTCTCTTGGAACTGGGTTAACACTCCTAGTCACTTGCTGTTTGAAGTTTCTGAAGCAAAGGAGGGAGGTGTGTCAGTCTCTCATTTAGGAAATGTCCTATTCTGGGCACCAGTAGCATTGATCGTGCTGTGTGCAAGATGGTGAGAAGAGGCTCATCTTGTCTAAGCAGTATGACATTGTATGGAAGGTGGCGAAAGTCCTGAGGGAAAAAGCAGAATTTGTAAGATGGGTTGAAATTTGAGGTTTGCCTTTAGAACAGTCTAAATTCAGATTCATTAGCACAACATACCTCCAGGTACATGAGATGAGAAAAATCCTGCTATGCCAACAGAGATAGAAACCAAAATAATTATGTAAACAGTAACATGAGATTTGCTTTTTTTAATGGGTTCTTACTATGATCTACAACTTGGCTGTAGTAGAACAAATGTAATGATTAAATCTGTTGGAAGATTATGGTAGGTTTTCTATACTTACTGGAGGTATGACCATGGTAAATGATATTCTATAGTTTCTTTTGTTCCTCTAATAATTACTCTTCAGTTTTAACAGGGAGTTCTTTGTACATGTATGAAGAGCTTACATTATATGTATGCATTATGAACATATGTTGTATGTGTGTACACTATGATTGCTATATATTAGTACAGAAAATTAGGTTCCTTGTTAAAATACATGAAAACTAAAAATGTTTTTCATGATGCATGAATAACTGGACAGTAGCTGTGGTTATGGTAGATCCTGAGGTAACTTTTTTAATTTTTGTACAAGAGAAAGCATAGTGATTCAAGTAGATCACAATTAGAGAACAGGATGGCATTTTCGTTATATTTTATCCCAGGTTCTCTACCATTACACAGCAGAACCAGTTTCTGTAGCTCAGAAGACTTTGCATATATCATAATATTGAGCATCCATTGTCTTTGGAGAGTGGATGGCACTGATGGGATTCAGAGTGGTCATGGGAAAAATGAGGAGGTTTGTGCTGTTGAACAGAGGGGAGAACAGACAGGGCTGCTGATGCCTACTGGTTAAGGGTTTGCATATGTCAGACGTGGTGAGGGCTTCCTGAGGCAGGACAGTTGAAGCTTTTTAGGCAAGGGCTAGATGACAGGTTAGTTCTTGTATCTAGGACCTTAGAGTAGACCAGTAAAATGGCAAAAGATACCTGAATTTCTTTGGCCTCTGAGTGGGTTGAAGAGAGTGAAAGCTGAATACTCTCAGGCTCCTCTTGGCCTGCAGTGTTGTGAGGATGATGCTTCTCTGTGTCATTACAATCATGAAATAGTTCAGAGTCAGAGGGTTGAGGCTGGCAGAGGCTGTAGGAATTCATCTGATCCACAGCCCCTGTTCAAGCAGTGCCACTTAGAGCCAGTTGCCCATGTCCAGATGGTTTTTAACTATCTCAGAGGATGGAGACTCTACAACCTCCCAAGCAAACTGTGCTTCTGCTCAGTGACCCTCACAGTAGAGAAGATTTTCCTAATGTTCATACAGAATTTGTGATCCAGTTTGTGCCCATTGCCTCTGGACCTGCCAGCTGTAAAGAGCTCTTGAAAGAACAAAGGAAAAGCTTTTTGTTTTTTAGGCAGTATCTCCATCAGGCTGTGTGTGCTCACTTGTATGCAAATTAGAGCCTTGGCAATGCACGTTATTCATGAGGTCAGATGTGAGCTGCTGTGAACTAGGATGGGCCTTACAGTAAGACCCAAGGTACATAAATTGAACATCAGATCACTTCCTCCACCTGAGTCATTCCGTGGCATCTGAATAACTCTAAAAGATCCATTTCATTCTTCACTGTATTTGTAGGGACTTGTATGTGCTAGAACATGAGCTCTGTGGTGCTGCAGTCCCGTGTGTTCTTTCACTTCTACAGTAGTAGTTCTTTAGATTATATAAGGGTATAAAATAAATAAAAACATGAATTAGAATGGAACTCAGTCTTTAATTTACAGGTTCTGAAGTGCTTCCTTGTTGTTCTGTTCCTCTTTCAAGAGGTGTGGTTTTTTTGGTAACAGGACTAAGCAAAGTGGTGGTAGCAGGAGTTGCCATTGGCCTCAAGGTAGAAACTAGCCAAAATATTACTAGGGAAAAAAGTGATGAGAAGTACAAACCATTTCTCCACATGTAGAGTCAAAGCATGATGAGCAATTCTGTGGGAGAGTTTATGCTTCAATAAAAATATAATTATTTTTTAGTTTTCTTGCAGTTTTTTATTAGTGGCTTTGAAAACAACTGGAGTTGTTCTGAGTGGCTTTTAGGAGGATGGCTGTTAAACTAGGAAGTTGTCATTAGGCGTGTATCTTACACAGTTACCACAGTTAATAAACCAGGAAACACAGTAACTGGAATCACCTTTGTTTTCTTCTTTAAGGGTCTCAACTGTCTTTTATAATGTCAGCATTTTTTGTTACATCTAGGCCTATATCTGTGTGAGTGGGAAATTTCAGGCATTTTAAAGTTACTGATGATCTCCTGAAAGTTGTGTAGAGTCCTGCAAGTAGTAACTGTAGTCGTTGTTACTGTTGACAAGCCTTGAGCCTTTTAGGCTGATAGAAGGGACATGCCAGAGGCAGTGATCATTGATTACTGAGGTTCATGATCAGTGGAGGGTGTCTTCCAGAAGTTTTGCCCTTTGAGAATATGCATATGAAGAAAGCAGTATAAGCAATGACTCATTTAGACTTCCATGAGTAAGCCTAAACCAGAGGATTCAGTGCTGAGGTTCTTGCATAACTGTCAGAAGGACCCTTGAATTTACATATTGTGATAATTGTGATTGTGAATGGAAATAAGCAGTAATGTCATAAATTAAACTGTGGTTGCTAAAATGGGTATGATAGTATTTTTCTTACCTGATGCCTGTTTGTAATGTTTTTCAGCAAACTGCAGCTGCTTGCTTTTATCAATTCCTTGTATAATCAGGTGCAGCTAATCACTCCTAATGAAAATAATACTTCACCAAGTTCAGTCTTTCCTGTCAAGTGATTTTATTATTTACAAGTTTCTTGCATTTGCTTTGATTTATTTTCTGTTTTTTTTCCCATGGGGACTCAGCATGAGACACATCTCTTAGTAAAAATTATTTCATGTGTCTGTTACTTGGAATATTTGTGTATCAGTGTTAGAAATAGGAAGGGTTCTTGCATCTGAAAAGGAGGGAAAGGCTTGGTAACTGGATATAGGCTGCTTGACCTTTATGCCACTGGTTCAGAAAGAGTCCGTGGTACCAGATGCCCAAGTGTTGCTGTTTGAAATTGGCTCAGCAGTGGGTAAGGTGATATTAATACAGTTTTAGTGTGCAGGTATGTGTGACTCAAAAACCAGCACAGTGGGTGTCCCTGGAAAGAAGGTTTGCAGCTAAACTAACAGCACCTCATTTTCAGACTGGACTGCCCTACTTGGGGGTCAGATAAACTTAAGAAAGCAGGATACAGAGGCAACCTGGATTGCATCTGCCTGTTCTACACATATTGTGATGTTGCCTGGAACTGGATTTTTTAAAAAAGGTAGTCTCTGTGTATGTGTGTGTCTGTGTGTGTGTGTATATATATATACACACACACACACACACACACAGACATACAGTTCACTGTAAGGGCACTTCAGTAAGTCTTGATCCGTTTATGTTATCAGCAGATCCTAATCCTAAATCCATGAGCAAAACCCAGGTAAAAGGGAAAGAGTATGTGTCTGTTATGAAATGAAGGAGCCTCAGCTGTAGTGACTTTGGTGGCAAACGATTCATTCACAGTTCCCTGCCCTGTTCTTCATCCTGTGCTCTGTCTGGCCCTGTGTTGGATTTGCTGGGTCTCTGATCCCCTCCTTTCCAGGTGCTGGTGTTGGGAGCCCAGCTCCTGCCAAGTGAGTGGCAGAGACAGGTCTGAGCCGAGGTGCCTGTGGAGCCAGCAGGACATTAATAGCTGTAGTACAGTACAGTCCCCTGCCTCCTGAACTGGGCTGCAGCAAGCAAGGCATACATGGACTGCCAGAGATCCTGCTCCCAGCACACGAAATGACTGACACGAATATCTGCACAGGCCAAATCAGGGGCCTGGCAAGATGAAGTCATGTCAGTTTTTCTTTCCTTCCTGCCCTCCACAGTTTTGTAGGTGCTGTAAAACACACAAAAAGGTTATGTGTAAGCTTCCTTGCTTAGTACAATTCCTCACTGTGTTTTGATGCCACTGGGTAGACTGATGATGTGTTTGGTGGTCTCATGTTAGCTCTGCCTCATCACCTCTGTTTGGAATGAAGATAGATGGAATGATACATTAGGAACATAGGACTCTTCAAACTTAGATGGTGGCATTATCTGTCTTAGGCAACAGTGCTAAATTAAATTTCGGTAATGGAGTACCTTGTTCACTTGAGCAAAAGTTAAGGTGATGCATTACTTAATTTAGTAGAGAATGTTTTTGATAGCGTCAGACATGACTAGTGCAAATCTATTTATATAGGTTACCTCACTGATAAAGAACACCTTCAGAACTCCCTAGTTGAAAAGCAGGATATTTATTTTTCTGTTTTATGTTCCTCACACCCTTTCTGAAGAAATCCTTGTGAATTTATAGGATTTACTATAACGTTTGGTGTAAAAAAGTCTGCTTTCTATTGTGAAATAACTTAGTCATGGGTGTTTTGTAAAACCTTTTTTTTTTAAATTAATAATCCTAGGCTCTTGGAACAAAGCTTTAAAAACTACACTAAATCTCATCCTGACATGCATGAAATCTATTTCTGTTTTTATCTTGAAGTTGTAAGTGACAGCTGATAATGTGTATAGTCAAGACTATAGGTAGGAAAGTAATATGCAGGAATTTTTATTGTCAGCAAATGTTTTGATGATACTTTTGGCATCCTTCGTGGCAATAACAGAACAATTTCTTAGAAAACTGTATTTAAAATCTGTATTGAATTCTCATTATTTCTAGTTGTGTTACAAGTGAACCATACAGTCTATAATACCTCAGAGACTGCCGTGCTTCAGTAGCTCTAAATGTGATCTCATCCCCACAGCTGTAGAGAAGTTGATAATAGTAGGGAAGAATTGTACTTGGCATTTTTGACTTTTATGTTACTCCTTCACTATTACTCTTGTGTGCGTCTGATCAGACTTTTTCCAGGCCTCACAACAATACAATTATTTAATAATTATGTAATTTTAGTTAATACTTTACACATGTCCACTTTCTACCCAAAGTGCATACTTCATAAATGTTATACTTGATTTTGAGTATTTCCCATATAAGAATACGAAAGAGTTTGGGAATGGCATCAGAAAATGCTGTTCAGGTGATTGGGAGGCAGTTGCTGCCCACGTGTCTGCCAGCCGTGAGTCTGCAGTATATTCTCCTGTAGGAGGGGAAAGCAGCGCGCACACTTTGAATGGAGAGACTTCCCTCTGTCAAGAAGTTCCTGAACCCACATGGCATTGTAAAACAGACTTTTTGTTGGAATTTATACTTTAGATTTTACTAAAAGGTGTCTACTGTTTCTGTTTATGCAGCTGACGTTTGTGCATTGTCAGCTGTTGGTCTGCTGAGAGCTGTATCTCTGCATTACTGTTCCCCTTCAGAGCTTTGGCATTCTTCACTGGGCTTAGCTTGAAAGTTGCTTGGGAATACTGAACCTGTTGGTGCCTTACACAGAAAGCCACACTTCACCTGCCAATTGGCTAATTGTCTGAAGTCCTCAAAAGTCAATGCAGTTGGATTCCATTTTTGCACTTCTTTTGTCTTATTAATGAAATATGTGGATAGTGGATTCAGGACTTTCTAAACTCTACGGAGGATTAAGTTCTGAATGTTTTTCAGATGTTTTATGGTACCTGATATTGAATCTCTTGATTCTGAAGTTGTGTTTTTTAATAAAGGCAGGAACTGAATTCAGAGTTGCAGAATAAATTTTATCTACTATAGGCTGACCTTAGAAACGAAATAAATATTGATTACTGTGAGAACACGGAGTACCAGAAATAGGAGATCAAGTTCAGCTATGAATTAAAGCAGCATAAAGAGGAAAAGACCAACATTGAAGCAGAGACTCTTGGAATGCAGATAAATGTCTGTTAATGTCTCTCTGTAAATACTGCTTTCTGTTGATGAGTTGTCCTGTAGTACTGCTGAACTACCTGAAATTGGTTCACAGTGCTGTGATTTGGGTGTTTTGCCCCTGGATAGAATTTGGATGAGTTGTAGTAGAATAACTATTTCCTGCACTTTATGCCATGTTAATTTGTCCCAATGTGAGGACTTGTTTGAAGGGGATGTTTGGTAGCATAAATTTGGTAGAAGTTTTGCTTTACCTCCATTGCTGGCTTGCACATACTTTAGGCAGTAAAACTTTGTATGCTTCTTGCATCTTTAAACAGACAGAACTTCACATTTTACCTGTCCAGAGACTTCTTGAAATTGAAACTCCCTGATTAAGGGGCATATTTTTTTGTCATCTGTTTCAGTTACCTTTCAAAGAAGGAGATTTGCCTTCCTTCCCTTGCAGTGGCAGGATGGCCTTTGAGAGGATTTATTTTATTAGGAGCACACTGGGTGGTTCAGGAAGATGTTTTCTAGTGACCTGCTTTGTTCAGGGTTACCAGTGTGCTTTCTGCTAGAACCAGTCTTTTGTGTTGCTGACAGATGGGTTTGAGGGAAGCTCAGGGAGCAGAAAAGCAGGTTTTGAGCAAATGCCTTCACAGCATTGCCCAAGTAGAGCTCAGGTAAAAGGAGATTTGTTTTTTTAGGCCCTTTGCAGCCAGCTGTCAGTGTGGGCTCCTTTACTGTCCGTCGTTAAATGGAGGAATCTCCTGTGTCAAAATTTATCTTTCCCTGAGCTGACACATAATACCTCTGTGGGCTGGTTGCTCCTTGCACAGCTGGTGTGTTCTTCGTCCTCCTCAGTTGGCAGTTTCTTAAGTGGATGTAATCCATTCAGCAGATTTCCTGGAACTTCTCTTAACATAGCTATGCAGCTCTCTTACTCCTTTAAAACTGCAGGGTCCTCCTTGACCACCTCTGCTTGGGCAAATACCAGACTGTAGCAATAGCAGGAGTAATGTTCTTTTATAGGGATTTTTTTTTTATATAATTTTTATCTTTTTCAGCATGTTTGCCTTCATTAATCAAGAACTGTAGGAACTTAATTTTTGCTTGGATACTTGGGTGTAACTCTGTCAGGCTGATCTTTATGTTTTTGATGTAACCAGTACCCCCTAGCTACAAATACAAAAAACTGTGAAATACTGTATTCTCTTTGTTTTCCTTAGAGGTCCTGTGGGCATTTGGCCTCATACAGTCCCAAATTTAGTACCTGAAAGATGATACTATAACTAGCTCTGTGACAGCCTCTGTTGCCAGATTTGATCCAAACTTGCTGCCATACCATTCTGAGGAACAGTAGTTCAGGGTTTAGTTTTGTGTTGAGAACAGCTCTGAAGCAAATAGTGCTGTGCAGAGCTATTTGACTAACTGCACTTGCCCAGGTCTGTCTCATTTTGTCCTTGTGCACACCTGTGGATAAAATGGGAAGCTCTTGATAGTGAGCTCAGTTGCACATGTGCTGCTCAGATTTGAGTAGTCATTTGAAGAAATCTCTGTAGTCTGTATATCTTGGAAGAGCCAGCTAAGGATATCAGCAACCTTGTGGGAACAGTGGGAGCGTGTCTTGGACCTTTCCTAAATTGGAACCTTAGTGTTAGTTGTGGTCTTGGCTTAGTTTCAGGCTGTATTGAGATTGCTGCCTTATGTTGATTTCACATGCATTCTTATAACAAAAATATTTATGTTTCAGGGATTTATCAAAGATGTTCATGAGGACTCTCTCACAGTTGCATTTGAAAACAAGTAAGTATTTTATTTTAAAAATAATTTGAAAATTAGGTTGTTATTTCGGTTTTGTGCTTTTGTGGTTTTTTTATTGTTTTGCCATTAAGAAGAAGCAGGTTTCATTAGAGAGGCATAGTTCTAGAAGTACAGGTTCAATATTCTGTTTAGCTTCCATGAATTACCTTCTTGAATCTCTGTATGAGAATTCAGCTCTTCAGTTACACAATCTGGTCCATTCTCTGGTATCTTTAGTGATGCCTATAGATATGACAGTCAGATTTATTTACAATAAAAATCACTGGCACAGGCGTGATACTCTTACATGAAAGCAGAAAAAGTTGGAAAAATACCAAAGTACTTAAATAAGCAATTCTGTATACGTCTAATCTGAGGAATGCTGATCAGTGTTCTCAACCAGAGAAAAACAGAAATATCCTGAGGGTGATTTTTTTTTTTTAACTATTAGGAAAATAAATACATGTATATATCCAGTCAAAAGACTTACTGTTTTTAAGTGGAAAAGAGCGCAAATCTGTAAGAGAACCTTGAGAAAGTGTTATCCTTGAGGCCTTCTTCATTTATTATATAAACACAGCAGTGGTGTAGGGACTTGTAGTGGCAAGCCAAGGATAATCAATGGGATCGTAAAGTACAAATGAGTAGCTGGTGTTCAGGCTGATAACATCATAGATTACCTGGGAGATTCCAGTGCTAATTCAAAATATTCTGTGAGCTACGTCCTCGTCCTCTTTCCTGTTTCCCTTTGAGTTACTAGGTGGAGATCTATAAAATGTGTCAGCTTTTGATGTGAAAATTGTTACTAAACTCTGCCAGCTCTAACTTGTAGATTAGTCTTTGAGCCTTTCTTTAAGAAAGTTTGCTGGGTAATAAAGGTAATACTAGGGAGTGTGCGAGTGTGTTTTTATAAACAGTATGCATAATCTTGGTTAAATAATCCTGGGGTTTGTATATGTGTATGTGTGTGTACATACATACATGTATGTAAAAAGAAATCCTAGGGGGAAAATAACTAACCGTGGGGTTTACTGCGTGTAGTCCAGTCTTTGTTTCTTTCTAACCTGTGTTTCCTAGTCCTTCCTTTACGAAAAGAGTTAGAAGATGAGTTGGCAACCATAATTTGTACTAATGCTGAGGTGGTTATGAAAGCTATTACTGTCTTTTAAGTTTTCACACCCTCACCCCGAAACCTAACAAAGGAAAAAAATTGGGTCCTTCATCCTATCCATGATCTGAGGAGATGTGGCAAATCTTCTGTTTCATATTGAACATCCATATTACTTCTTAAAGAAATGCAGTTGCTTTTCTTTGTCTTCAAAGTATTTACTTTCATGTCAGAAACCAAGTAAGCTAAAGGAAGTGCCAGTGGTTCACAGCAGGGGTCTAATTGTTAGCAAACACATTTCTAGTATTTAGTATCCATGTCGTCCATGTATTTTACAGAAAGCCTGGCAGCAGCAGCCATGTTCCAAAAAAGATGGGCTACAACATATGTACAGTGTTCTGTTGCCTGAAAATAGGTCTGATCAGGAAGTGTGTACACAGTTCTACTCAAATTATTCTGTGACATAAATCTGATCAATTCTTATGTTTTTTACTGAGTTAAGTTCCTAAGGGCTTTAGTAGAAATGAAGTTGGCAAGAGTGTCCTGTCCTGTCACTGTTGTGATAGTGATTATCACTAAGTAGACACATCTGTTCTGCAATAAGCAGTCTAAACTGTCACTTTACATTTTCTGCTACTGTTAGCCAATCTTTATCTGCAGCTATTGTGAGGTTCCCAAAGTTAAATGTACTAGCACAGACTGCTAACAATGACTTAGTGGCCATAGCAATACTTAATCTATGGACAGGTAGCCTTGATTGTTTTAAGAGACATTTTTCGAGAGTCAGGAGGCAACAAATGCAGAAATTTCAGGAACTGGAAACTTATTACTGTGTAAGACAGAAAATTGGATCTTTAGGTGCAGTTCCATAGAGGGTCATTGGAGTTGCAAGCAGCCATGTTGAAAGGAAAGCTTCTTTGTTGTAGGAAGCAAAGGACAGCCCTGTTTGTACTTCGTGCCCTGTAATTTAGGCATCCCTTCTGTCAGGTTGTCCTAGTGGGTAATTTGTAGCCAGTCACAAGTCACCTTGTTCTGCATTTCACCACTGAGATGCTCCAGTTTTGGACTCAAAAAGTTTTGCCATCAAAACTTCCTGAGAACTGAGCCTTCTGTGCACTTTTCCACTGTGGACTTCCTCCATTGGCAGGGAGGGAAAGGAAAAACCCAAACCATGAGATTAGTGACCGTTGTATTTGCAAGAAGGGAAATTTAATTGCAAGGGGTTTTTTTTGCCAGCCCCCTTGACCATTTCTCAGAATGTGACTTAAGTAGCATTTTATGACCAAAATACCTTCCATCCTCAGCGAACTATCCATGTCATAGAATCCTCAAGATTGGAAAGGAGCTCTAAAATCCAGTCCAGCTATTGATCCCACACAGTGGTGTTCACAGTAAACCATATCCCCCAAGTGCCACATCCACGTGCCCTTTGAACTCTTCTGGGGATGACGATTCCACCATCTCCCTGGGCAGCCCACTCCAATGCCTGACCACCCTTTTTAGTTAAGAAATTTTTCCTAATACGCAATCTTAACCTCCTGTGGCACAATTTGAGGCCATTTCCTCTTATCCCATTACTCGTTATGTGGGAGAAGAGACTGACCTCCACCTGGCTACAACTCCTGTTCAGGTGCTTGTAGACAGCAGTAAGGTGCCTCTGAGCCTCCCTTTCTCCAGTTTGAACACCCCCAGGTTCCTCATCTGCTCCTCCTCAGTTTTGTGCTCCAGACCCTTCACCTGTTTCCTTACCCTTCTCTGGATGTTTTCTAGCCCCTCAGTAATAATCTTCATGGGGTTTTGTTGTTTTTCAAAGTATAGTTAAAAGAAAAACAAAGTTCATAATAATGTCTAGAGCAAAATGGTATGATACATCACATCTTCGTGAAGTGAGGTACTTGAGGGCAAGTTAACTTTTCAGACCAAACATGTAAACGTATCCATCTTTTCATCTAGGAAATTGCTGAAGTGCCCTTTGCTTCTTAAGCTCAGACTTGTTCCACTAAATTAAGCTGCTCTGTCTGCATGTATTAGAAGTAAGCAAAGTAAGTGCCTTGCAATGATCCTTCCTGTTACAAGTTGGTTCTGTATTGTCTCGGTATCTGATACATACTTAAAGGTGGGCAGAAATAATGGACATTGCAATGCTTTGACAGATACCATCTAAGTCTCTCAGATATTCTAAGTTAATAACTTCTTTGAGGGGTTCTTTTTTCCCCTGGTTTTATTTCAACCTGTGTCAGTCTTCACTTGGGTTTCTGCCTAAAAGAGTGAGGGACAGGTGATGGTATTCTATGACTTTCACAGAGTACAAGGAGAAGAAGAAGAATTTTAGGAGAACAGCATGTGAGTTGCTCCGGTAGTGTTCATAAAATGCACTGAAAATACACACTTCTACAAGTAAGATGCTTTGTAGAGCCAACTATAGTATAATAAGTAGCCTTTCTGTACAAGAAGGTAATGCCTTTAATTTTGTATACCGAGAAATAATTGGTATTGAGAAGCAGATGTGAAGGTATGTTTTGATCTCAATCTGTTTGCCAGACACCGGGAAGTGTCATCAAATTTGCAGGTAGAACTGCAAAGTTGTTTTTAAAGATCAGAGTCAGATTTTTCTGGAATACTTAAAACTTGGATGGTAAGGAGTTGAAATCTTATAAATATGAGGTGGAGAAATGGATGAACCCCTTTGTGGATGGCAATGCTGAGCTTACATCTGTATAAAGGCTCTATAACTTGAAAGTAGAAATGTTAAGTACATCATCTAATAATCTTTCATTGGGGTTTTATGAAAGCCATTAGTGAACCCAGTCAAGATAAATTTTTCAGTTAATTTAACAATTTTGTCATTAAATATCTTCCCTGATACTACTTTTGTCTTGACACGGTTATTTTGTTCCTTTGCTTTTAAGGTTTGCTTTCTAGCAATAAGGAAACAGACTTCATTATATGGAAAGAATGAGTTATAACTGAACTCAGTTCTAAAATTAAAATGAAGAAAACAGTAAAAAAAAGTAATATGTAATGCCTCTTCAACTTTCAGTTGGCAACCAGAGCGCCAGGTGCCCTTTAATGAAGTCAGATTACCACCACCCCCTGATATCAAGAAAGAAATTGGTGAAGGAGATGAGGTGGAGGTGAGTGTATCCTCATGACCTGTCCTGGGCTGTAACTGGTTGTGCATTCCAGGCAATGTGATGATTTTAAGTGTGTTGCCAATGTGAAGGTTTAAAATGGAGCATGCTTCTAGAAATGGATTTATCACAATTTCAGTGAAGCTGTGACATTTCATTTTTGCCACAAAACTATGGATGGAAGCTTTTCGAAATCTAAAATTTAAAATAGCTGAGAAGGTTTTAATTCTGAAACAAAAACTCTAGGCAGGTTTCGTTTTTTACCTGGATTGTAAGTGCTTGAAATGTTTAGATTTGATGATGTAATAAAGTTTTTCCAATAATGAGAGTTTTAACCCAGTTGAAAGAGCTGGTATAATCTGATAAGGAATTAAGTGAATTACACTGTTTCTACAGAGAAACAGTCATAATTAGAAGTGGTGTATTAAACAAGAATCCAAAAGGTGCGTGTTCTGTTCCCAGCTCATTGTAGTACCTTTAGTGATTTAGTAATCACTTTAACTTCTGGGGTTTTTTTCCTCTGCTTGTCCTTATTCTGTTAAGGATACCTTAATAATTTTGAGCTATTAATATAAGAAAAAAAGTAGTATAGGTGCTTTTTTTTCTATTCCTTTATTTGAGATACTTGCTATTTCTTGCCTTTGGTAGAGGTTATATGTAAACAGTTATTTTCTACCTTCTTGCTATTGTAAAATTTGTTTAGTCTGCATGCAAATGACTTTGGCCTATCAGAAGCATATAAGGAGTAAATGAGTAAAGTGAGTTAGTTTCTGAAGTCATCTAGTCTATATCTGATCTCGCATTAACTTGGTAGCATTAGTTTAATATGGAATATGTGATGACTTTGTTCATTTCAGTAGTCCTTGATATATCAAGTAAGCCAAGGATAAAACAGAAATCTGAATTGTGGAGTTATTCTATGTGTGAGCTTTCAGTGTGAAGACACTGTTTTTGAATTTACTGAGGAATTGCCTCTGAAGAAGTGTTTAGCCAAGGTTTTATCTTCCTTTAGAAATTTCTGTTGAATTGTCAGTAATATGCAAAGGAAATCTGTTCACAGTCCTTGTAGTGCAAGAAGCACGTGCCTGGATAATTTACACAAAAGTTACTTCTGTGTAGAATACTGTCCCGTTTTAATAAAAATTAGAAAAGTTGGGAGGTTCTTTCTTCATTGTAATTGCAGGTAAGTGAATTATGTTTGTATGCACTTTCAGTGTTTCTTACAGCTTTCATTTTCAGGTTTATTCTAGGGCAAATGACCAAGAACCTTGTGGCTGGTGGCTGGCAAAAGTTCGAATGATGAAAGGAGAGGTAAATTACTATTTTAAAACTTACTGATTTCATGCTGCCATGTTAAGTACAGTAAATAGAAAGTATTTTGTCATGAAAAAACTCTAAAGTACTACAAATAGAAAAACATGATGCAAGAGAATTGCAAGTTGAGAGCACTTCAGAATTGCCCACCTTGCATTGCACAGCAGAGAGTTATGTCCTTATAGATGGAAAATAGCATGTGGAAATAGCATGTGTCACAGTCATATGGACTTGCTTCTTCTGGATACTTGAGTAAATTGTGTGTGTTGACAAAAACAGATATCAGTTTTGAGGGAGGAAGGGGAGAATGTACTGCTGCACTCTTAAGTTGCATCCAGGTGGAAGGGAGAGGAGGAGAAAGCTGCATCCCCAACACGAAGTTAGGCTTCAGGGATACTGTGCACATGAGCTCCTTTATACTTGCATGTGTTGGGTGGAAGCGTAGGAGGAGATTACTGGTAACTGCTAAATCTTCTTACTTCTCTTGCCTTCCTAAATTTGGCATAGTGTGTGTCAAAAAGATTGAATTTTTATTTGCCTTTTGATCTTACATGATTCACAGGTAATATTCCCATTGAATCAGTGGATTTGCCTTGCTTGCTTGTTTTAGTGTTGCAGAGTAGGTATTTTCTGTGAAGACTGATTCTCTGTTAGGTGTTAGAATTAGAGTTCCAGTGAACACTTTGAATTTTGGAACTTGAACTGAACTAATGAAGATACTTCAAAGATACATGAAAGAGGGAAGGGCATGAGAAAAATCAATCCAATATGCTGCTGTGGCAGACTGAAACCATGCTGATAATGGTGCCCTGACCTCATTGAGGATGCTGGAATATGTCCAGGCCCATTTGTGTAGAAACATGGCATTATATCAACTCAGAGTTTTGTTCTTGTCTATGCATTCATATTTGGTACTTCCTTGGTGGTGCTGGTCATGTTATTGTGTCTTTGTTATTCCGTACTGAAGTTACCATTTTTTAAAAAAATTCTTCCCTAGTTTTATGTCATTGAATATGCTGCTTGTGATGCCACTTACAATGAAATTGTCACTTATGAACGACTCCGACCTGTGAATCAGAATAAGACTGTCAAGAAAAACACCTTTTTCAAGTGCACAGTGGATGTTCCGGAAGACCTGAGAGATGCGTGAGTAGCACTTCAATAAGGCATTTACTTGTGGGGGGAAGAACATTTGGCTTGTATTTTAGGGGCCAGTTTACAGGTCCATGAAGAACCTTAAGGGTGGCTGTGGCTGCAGTAGCTGGTTTAAAAACTGCAGACTGGGATCCTTGCTGAGGTTTTGGGGTGGGGACAAAAGGCAAGTTCTGCGAGGGGGACTTTGGGTCTCGTTTTGTGCCTGTACAGGTGATGCACTTCACAGTGGGGCTGTTACTGAGACTTGCCATATACCCATGATGGCATGGAATCCACAGGGAAACAAGCTCTGGAGCCATGTTAAGGAGAATGGGAACTTTCCTGTTTCTGAACAGTCTTTGCCATAAACTACTGAAACATTCTCCAATCTGATCATGTTATTACATGCTCAGTTTTGATGCAGCTTGTTGAAATAACACTCACTTTGTCTCCTTAGGTGTGCTAATGAAAATGCACATAAAGATTTCAAGAAAGCTGTGGGAGCATGTAGAATTTTTTATCATGCTGAAACTGCTCAACTAATAATACTGGTAAGTAATTACTTCTATGTAAATGTTGCATGAATTCTCAGTATATTATTTACTGAGAGGATGCAGCCAGCTGTGTGTGTGTATGGAGAATGGTTTAACTTGTCAAGCTAAATAAATTGTGAGAGATTTAATATAAGTAGATGTATTTAAATTTAATCTTTGGGGGTAGGCCTGCACTACATACAACCTAAATTTAGGAGCAGCTTTCAGTCTCATTCTGTTTATGACTTCTGTCCTCAGCTGAGTGCCAGTTCAGTGATTTTAGCAGGTGGCTCAGAGGTAACTCCAGCTCACTGCACTCTGGAGCAGTAATTTTCCCCCTGTGCTGTACTGCACTTTGCAGTTTGACCCACAGTTGGGTTTTCACGTGGAGAACTGCACCAGTTTATTGTAGCCATTAAGGAATTGTTTGCCTAGGTTCTTCTGTGATTGTTTTCGCTTTACTACATAGACTTGTCCCAACGTTAGGTTCTCTTCACGATTCCATTATCCACTTGAACCTCACTGCCAAATTGTATTGTCCTTGATAATTTCCTTAGCTTTATCATTCAGTGAATGACAAGCATGTATACGGTAGAAAGATATTTGTTTGGGCAACATCAAGGGGAAACAGTTACTGTGTATATTCAGCAGCAAAATCTGTAATGTGAAACATGCTGTGAGTGAGAACAGATAATCTTTGGTGCTGAATTTCTTGTGCTTTGTTTTGAAGAAGAACAATGTTCATATATGGTGTGGAAATTGAGATCGTGTTCATGACTTAGTTTCAATAGGTTCCTGATTTATCATTTAAACGTGGATTTGCTTAAAAAAAAAGAGAAACTGCATGTTCCATCTGTTTTGTAGTCTGCCAGTGAAGCAACAGTGAAGCGAGTGAACATTCTGAGTGACATGCATTTGCGCAGCATTCGCACCAAACTTATGCTTATGTCGAGAAATGAAGAAGCTACAAAACACTTGGAGGTAAGTCATAGCTGGTGATTCGTGTTGCTTGAAACTGAGCTTACAGCAGCACGTTACACTGAGTGCATGTGGATGAGTCTGCCTTTGTTTTCTTTTCAGTGCACAAAGCAGCTTGCTGCAGCATTTCATGAGGAGTTTGTAGTCAGAGAAGATTTAATGGGGCTTGCTATAGGAACACATGGCAGTAACATCCAACAAGCCAGGAAGGTTCCAGGAGTTACTACCATTGAACTTGAGGAGGATACCGGTACTTTCAGAATCTATGGAGAGGTAATGGGGAAACTTTATATGAATCTTGGGAGCATTTAACTCTATATGTGCATTTAGAATGGTGAAAGCTGTACCCAAAATTCAGAACTGAAAACACCTGAATAGTCATGAGTGTCTGTGTGCATGTTCACACTCTTGGCAGTTTCTATTGCATATATTTGAAATGGAAGCCTTTGTTGCATAAGATCTGCTCTGTCCTAACCATTCTGTGTGCTGATGCACAAAGTCTGTAACTGCTGTGTATCTTGGGTCAACCTGAGAGAAGTATCATTTGTTGCTATTTTACTTGATCGTGGACTTGTTAGTTTTTTATTCCTTCAGAACCTTGTTGGTTCTTCCCCTCCCCCCTTTCTAGTTCATGTGTGTTTTGCTATGTGTTGTCTGCACACCTGTCTGTTGTGTCTTAACAGGTGTGTTAAAGCCTGTATCTGCTTCTAACCCATTTATTTTGGCAATTTAATGCTGGCTTGGGTAAGACAATAGTTTTCTCCAAGTTAATTCCATTTGTGTGACTCTTCTAAATCTCACAAACTACCTTGAAATGTAGCTGGTCTTTGGACCAAAACAATGATCCATTCAGGAAGCAGGGTAGTGAAAAAGATGCCACTGTCACCAGGGCTCTGTCAGAACATACTTTTAGGGGGTGTATCCCATGTTACTACTCTACAGGTGCCACTCACTGAGCCTCATGTTAATGCTTCAGAAATCCCTCGTTGTCTGCTGTTTCAGGAGTCTGAGGTCTTCAATTCCGCTCCATCTATGTTAGGAGTGGAACCTGGTTGTGATCCAAGGGTCAGATGAAGTTGATCTTGTGGAGAGGAGGTTAAACTCCTGTACTCTCCAGTATCTCTGAAATTTTGTGTCCTTTTTTTGGAAACCTTAAACACTTCAAGGGGATCAGGGTAGCAACAGATCCTTCTTTGATCTACTACTACCAGTAAATTGCTTCTCAGTTCCTGAAGACGAATTGGACAAGTTTAAATGCAGTGGAATGTCTAGTGTATTTCAGTTTTGATCTCTTTCATGTGAATGATGTGATGCTGGAACTTGTGGAAAGGTTATGACTGTCACCAGCCTCTTACAGAGGTGCACGGCAATGATTATAAATACCAGATGCCCCCTAAATAAAAATGCCTTTAGAAACATCCAGGCTTGTCTTTGCTCGAAGTGATAACTGCTTCTAAAAATGCCAGGCAGCTTAAATATTCTGATGATAAGGGTTTCAGCGTCCAGCTATACTTGCCTATTATTTTTGCCTTTTTTCAGCTGAAGTGGGCAAGCAGCCAGGCCCTAATGGCTGAGTGCACAGGCAGACAGGTTTAGGCTGAGATATGGGGGAAGTAGTGAACCAGTGTCATTGACACAGCAGATGGGGTCTGAGGGATTTTCATGGGTGATGTTTTGCATACAAATAAAACTTCATTGTTGCTCAGTGCCAGACTCTTTGAGGGAAGAAACATGAAGATATATTTTAAAGAATATTAGAAATCGCTCTGGGTAGAAGGAAATTAAACATTATGGGGTGCTTTTAACCGTGTGTGATCAAGACCATTTTGGTTCCCAGACCCTTTCCTGCTTTTCTGAACTGCTGCTTGTGATACCTATACAGACCACAGACATGTTAACGTCAGAGCTCGGGCAGTAGCTTGAACTGTTTATGGAAACTTGTGCTTCCCAGGAAGGGAAAGCCGTGTCAGAAAACAGAAAAGTTTCTTTTAGACCTTCATTACTGTCAAAATAGAATTGCAGTCAATGCTTGTGCAATTCTTAACACAGGTAGATATAATGTTGAGTTTAGAAAAATACCTTGCATTGAATGTTTTTTATTAAAGACCCTTCTAGTAATGTGGATGTGTTGTCATTTTATGGGCTCCTGTGTGAAGTAACCGGAGCATGGATGGATGTGTAGAATTTAATTCAAAGTTGAGAAAAGTAGTTGCTAGTGACTGGAATCCTTTGAGGTCTTTAATCCATGGTCCACTGCAAGGAACAGAGAATGTGTTGTCTTAACCAGCTGTATGTGCTCTCTCATGTTGGGGTGTGGATGAGTCACAGAGGTTGTACAAATCCTGAGTGCTCGTAGCAAAGTGGAGATAGAGGCTTATGGGAGCACTGGAGAGCTCCAACTCTGGCAGCTGTATGTTTTCTTATCCTGACTCTACTTCTGTAAATGCATTCACTGTTACTTCACCCTTATTTGGGAAAGAATTGATAAACGTACCTGAGGCAGGAACTCTGGTTAATTATGTCCTATTTGTAGAGTTCACTGAAGGTGAAAAATTGCTAATTTGTGTTGTATCATTTGAGCAGTTACCTTGAGGATGCAGAATAACCTCTACTCTCCACAATGACTTCCTGGTCATCTCTTTCCAGTACTTGATTGCTGCTTTCATTATCTTGAAATCCAATTTGCCCATGTTTCTTTTGCTATTACTTTGACCTCTGCCAGAAGTAGAGGTTTATATATTTTTTTATTCTACTAGGATTTCCCTGATTTGATTGAAAGATGCTGGAGCTGGTGGTACTCTTTATTTCATGTGTTGCCTAAAAAATGACACATGAAAGGGCTGAGGTGTTAGCATAAAATGGAAATTATGCTCAGAAGCTGTTGTTGCTGACTAGGTGCTGATATTCCTTCCATAATTCTGCACTTCTGCTGTTGCTAAATTGAAGCTTTATTTCTTCAGCATCTGTATAGCTTCAATTAATTCAGCTGATTACCAATCATTTAATAAGAAAGCTGGGAGACATTTGCAGGAGTTCTCCCCAGTAACCAGTTACTGTCCTATCTTGGAAAACGTTGTAGATTAACTGTGGCCAGAAACCAGCATTCTGGAAGGAGTAATAACTCAGTGTTTGCTCAAAGCCCCATCCAACCTGGCCTTGAACAGTTCCAGGGATGATGTACCATTTTTATTATCTTTAAACCTCTTAAAATGTTATTTCAACATGAAAGAATATGTTTTATTCTGTACTGATGCTTTGCCTTTCTACTGAGTTTTGTCTCTGGGCATTTTACTTAGTTACTTCTTTATCATTTAGTTCAAAACTACAATAATCTTGTCTCTAGTTCTCTTTGAAAATAAGTTTGTTTGGAAGACTTGCAGTTGTTGCTGTAAGGTTTTGTTTTTAACATGCTATGTTCACAAATAAACTCAGTTTTTTTAAATTCATTTCCAGACTGCTGAGGCAGTAAAAAAGGCCAGAAGTTACTTGGAATTTGTGGAGGATTTTATTCAAGTTCCCAGAAATCTTGTTGGTATGTAATACTGCTAGAACTTGAAAACTTGGAGAAAGGAAGTCTAATCAGTGTGACTTTGCAAAGAGGATTTAGGTGCCAGTCAGTATTTGATTTCTCCATTTAAGTGGAAAATGATTAGATTAAAACTATATGTATCATGGAATTATGAAATTGGATATATTGTTGTTGAATAATACTTTGTCAGGATTTTAAGACTTAAACTGGCTTGATTACAGCTTTGTACTAAATGGCAATATTTGAAGTTCAGATTCTAGGAAAAAATACACTTTACTAAATTCACTGCTTAAAAGTGCTGAAACTAAATTCCAAAATTTAATATGGAAATAGTGCAACTGAATTGCAAGAATGATGCAAGATGATTCTCCTGTTACTGCTCCCTCCTGAGCTGAGGTTTGTCAGAGGTGGTGGTTGGATGGTGGTGAGCTCCAGTATAAATCAGCAGTGCTCATCCTTTGTCTGAAATGGCCATTTTTCCATGTTTCAGCTTTATGAAGGTGTAGCTTCTTAAAGCTTAAAAATGCATATTCGGGTGGCTTCTGTATTAAAAGCCATCTAAAGATGGGGTTAATAACACTTTACTTTGTATCACGTTGGTATTTGCTGTAAAGAATGTTCCTTATGGAGTATTCTGTCATGCAGTTCTGGCTGTTAGCCTTTTTTTGAGTTGTTCTACCTTCCTTTACTCATAGTTTAAACATAGTGTTTTTAAGGGCCAAGTATATGTTGGCTGGGATGAAGAAATGTTTCCACATAATTTTATTTTAAGGAAGAGCTGAAGTTTTTTTGTATTGTTGTACCATTTTATTCTTGGTAGGATTCTGTTTTAAGCTTGTGTGTAGTGGTGGTCTTCATCACTACTTATCACTGTATGTATATATATAGAGAGAGAGAGTTTTATTTTGGAAGTTTTCACCTCTTTCCTGTGGCACAGTGTGGGGTATTCTCTGGGGTTTTTTATACATAACAAATACATAACTTAAAATATCAAGAAACACGTTAAAATATTCTGAAAACAGGTACAAAATTAACCATTCTTGCCCTCTGAAGGAAAAGTTATTGGAAAAAATGGAAAAGTGATTCAGGAGATTGTAGACAAGTCTGGAGTCGTCAGGGTGAGAATTGAAGGAGACAATGAAAATAAGCTGCCCCGTGAAGATGTAAGTATTTCATTCTTTCTAGCTGTGATTAAGTTTTTATTTTCAAAACCAGTTTTTATTTCAAAACCTGTGGGTATAGAGAGTGCTATTTTTAAGCTGGCATTTTGCAGTAAATCTTACATGAAGCAATTCAAGAAAGGTTTTTTGCTGATGAAGTAAGACTTTTTTTTAACCTTTCTCTTACACATACTTTAGCTGCATAACTAATTCGGGCTTGCTAGTGTTAATAGTGTCCACATATTTTAAATAGATGAGAACATAAGATAAAGTCTTCTAAAGCTGCTTAATCTTGTAAAGTTGGTTTAGTGAACCACTGGACAGTTCTTGGTAAACTATGGGTGCTTCTACACAGCTACTGTGGTAAACACATGCAGCATGTGTTGTGTGGGGGAATACAACACTGTATGCCAGGTTACCTCGATGGCCAGAGTAGGTTGTTGGGAAAGCTGGACAGTCTGAAGCTCCTCCCCTCACCCCAGTCTGAGCTATTTCTAGTTCGTCTTTGCAACCCAAGGCTCATTTACTGTCTTGTTTAGCTCACTTTTGTAATTTGAAACAGATTTATTTTGTATAACTTAAACAGAAAGCACTGTTTTAATGATGATCTTCTTCCTGACAAAAAGCTTTGCTGCTTTGTTTCTATAGGGAATGGTACCATTTGTATTTGTTGGTACCAAAGAAAGCATTGGGAACGTCCAAGTTCTGTTAGAATATCACATCGCTTATCTAAAGGTGAGTTCTCTAAAAGTAGAAAGTATCTGTAGAGGAACCTTGGGTTGAAGTAAGAGAAAAATTCCTGGTTTTATAAATGTACCTCTGTATCAGGACTTAAGGTTTGGTGCCTTGAACCCACCCCATGGGGCATTTGGGAAGTAATAGACAATTTTTTGTCTGCATTCATTTTCTGCTGTTTTGAGCTTAACGCTCTGTTGGGGGTAGAATGGAATTTTTAATAGTAACATTCTAATAGTGTGGTAATAGAACAATATTCTGTTTAATTAGTTGGCTTGTGGTGTTAACTGAAATAACAAATTAATTTGAATTTTGTTAGTCAGTTTGCCCTTTTTTCTTTCTTTTTTTTTTCCTAATTTAACTGGAAGACGTGATGAAGCATAATTAAGCAAGGTAGCGATAATCTTAAAAACAGCCCTTGTACATGGGGATTTAAGAGAAAGGTTTTTAGGTTTTTTAGGTTCTTGAAAAAGCACACAACTTCTACTTGAATTCCATTACTTGCAAGCACCTTCAAGGTGATGTTATCTTGGCTACAGGGATGTTAGTTTTCAAGATGGCTCTGTGGGGGATGGTGTTTTGGGAGGGACATTTATCAGCAATGAGTTTTGTTTCCTCTTACGTAGGAAGTGGAACAACTAAGACTGGAAAGGCTCCAGATCGATGAACAGTTGCGTCAGATTGGTATGGGCTTCAGACCTTCTTCTGCTCGAGTTCCTGAGAAGGAAAAGGGTTACACAACTGATGAGAGCACCCTCTCCTCAGTGCAAGGGTCCAGGTCCTACAGTGGGAGAGGGAGAGGCCGCAGAGGCCCCAATTACACATCTGGTTACGGTGAGTGTTCTTGAGCATCTGTTGAGCAAATCTTCAGGATATTTTTGAGTCCAAAACTGTCTCTCAATTCCTTTGTGTTCAGCATAGTTGAGTGAATTCAGGTAAGGATGAAAATTCAGGATTGCCATTTTGTTTTGTGCATAGCTTAAAACACCTCATTAGGTTTACAGTCTTGTTGAAGTTTACAATTGAAAAAAATGAGTAAACTGAACTCTGGTAAGATCTTGTGCTTCAGTGTTAGTAGTTAACATCATCCAAAGCTGGGAAAGAGAGGGAACTGCAGGTACTTTTCAGGAGACAGGAATTCTAAAAAAAAAAAAAATCTGAAATTAGCATTACCTTTTTGAATTGAGGAGGAATAAAAACGCTTGGCTGTGATCATGCCTATCTTAGCATTTTTGAAAAGTAAACCAAAATTATTTAAATTGGAGACAGGACAAAATCCTATGGGTTTCTTAATTCAGTCAGGAAGTAATTGGATTTGTTCAAGATGAAGTGAGGTATTCTGATGAATTTCTGAATTAACAAGGCACTGCTGTTCAGTTCAGAGAAGTGTGCACATCCCCAGCTCATGCAGCAGCAGCTTCCCAAATGGAGACACTGCATTTCAGTGCAGATACATTCCATAAAGTAACATGGGTGCTCCAGTGAACAGGGACATTATTTATTCAATGCAGTAAATTACTCTGGATATCTACATGTAGCTCATTTCTGATACAAAATTGGACACCTTTTGGGTTTGTCTGTCCCTGGCTGTAGCTTCCTGGATTATGCCATGTTAGTCATGCTGATTCTGATGATGATGCTTGTAAATACATTTGTTACTGTTTCCCAGTGAACTGACTAAACTGTAATGAAAGTTGTCCATTTTGCTTATATACACAGATTTTCATTTGAAAACTTAAATTATTTTTTCCCCAGAAAATGGCAAGACTCGCATGTTAGAGCCATATGGGTCTAAGTCTCTTTATTCCAGAATGGTTAGTAGGGGGAGTTCCTGGATGCTTAAAATGAATAGTAGGTGTTGAATTTTCAAGTAATAAAAAGCTGTGTGGGTTTGGTTAGCTCTGAGATGGCCGGGTATTGCAGATGCTATTTAATATAAACAGGGAAATTGTTCAGCGTTACAACAGCCAGAAGGGGTTGCTTAGCAACAGTCATCGGCTATAAGGTGGCAAAGTTGTCCTTGGGAATTTCAGAGAAGTTGCCTAGAAACTGCACCAAATGCCTGCAGTGTGTAGACAAAGAGAGGAAACATTGCTTAATCCTTGATTTATCTATGTACAGAAATACAGATTTGGTTGGTTTTCAGCCCTTATTTCACATACTATTAAAAACAAACTTGGACTGAGAATCTTAGACATTTACCTAACTTCTGCTCTATCTATATTTTACATGAGCATATATTTTTTTGTATGGATGTATATAAGTATAAAACTATATATATAATTAAATATTTGTGTAAGTATATATTAATGATTTTTTGTATATATTTATTATATTTTTTTAAAATAACATACATATGTAACCAGCCATGCTGTTTGGAATACTGCTGTGAGGATATGAAACCAGAATATAATCCCAAAACTCATTAATTTCCCATTTTCCTTTCCTTTTTGTACAAGGTACAAACTCTGAGCTCTCCAATCCCTCTGAAACAGAATCTGAGAGAAAAGATGAACTTAGTGACTGGTCCTTGGCAGGAGAGGATGACAGAGAGAGCAGGCACCAACGTGACAATAGACGACGCCCTGGGGGACGAGGGCGTAGTGTGTCTGGAGGCCGTGGGCGTGGTGGACCTCGCGGTGGCAAGTCATCCATTAGCTCTGGTACTGTCCTCCAAGTGGACTTGGAATTTAGATTCTGTTCCTGGCAATTTTCTGTATAACTTCTTCCTAACCTCTTACTACTGTATTCCATTTTACATTATAATCTTAATACCATGGGATTTCAGTGCAGTTGTGTGATAGTTTTCTGTCATATACCATGTTGTTAGGTTTCTGTTCATTTTCTGTCCATGGCAGTCTTCATTTCCTTCCTCTGCTGCTTGCATGTAATAATGTTATTAGCAAAGCTGATAAATCTTTGGTATGTTGCCTATGGCTGCCTTCAGAGTTAAGCTTATGTTTAGATACAGAATGAGAGAGGAAATCATAGGCTAGAAGTTATGTTTTATTGGAATCTGACTGTGCTAACATAACACTATCATAGTGTCAGAAGTACCAGGCTGCCATGAAGAGAAAAGGTGTGTTTTACATATTTAGCTGTTTTGAGTAAAAGTTCTCTAAATGTCACCTTGGAAATCTTTGTGGTGAAATAATGCAAGTGCCTGTTGTGGTGCCCTAGAGCTGTTACTGTTGGGTTAGAGTTGGAGAGGAGCAGGTATGAAATCAAATAATGCAGTCCTTTGTGTTACACCTTTTCCTAAGGGCGCTCTCTAGTTTGAAACTTTCAGATACAGATGTAAGTCAGCCTGGAAATGAAGTTACGTGTCACTGCAGTATTTCAGATGGAAACTTTCTATTTGTTTAGTGCTTAAAGATCCGGACAGCAACCCTTACAGCTTGCTGGATAACACAGAGTCAGACCAGACCGTGGATACCGACGCCAGCGAGTCCCACCACAGCAGTAACCGCCGCAGGAGGTCACGCCGGCGAAGGACTGATGAAGATGCTGTTCTTATGGATGGAATGACAGAGTCTGATACAGCTTCTGTTAATGAGAATGGTTTAGGTATGTAAATGGTTAGATGATCATCCCAGAGCAAGCTAAGAAAAAGCGTGTTGTCCCTGTAAGTGTAGTGAAGCCCTTGTTTGTTTTTGTTAGTGATGAATTGTTGTTCTGTTCAAGGTTGCTGTCTGATTAAAGAAAGACTCCCTCCGTGGCTGTGCCATGGAATCTCCTGTTTACTGAGCTCAACTAGCCTTTTCATGTGCCTTTTTTGTAAAAACTGTCTGATGGAGACACCAAAGACTTGATTTGTTGTTTCCCATTGGTACTGCTGCTTTGATAGAAACAGTACTGTCGGATCAGTGTTCTGTTTTGTCCTTGGTAACCTCAGTCTCGGTGTGGGAAAGCTACTTAAGTAGCTGTTAATTTGTCTCTACCCAGATTCTGCTTAAGTACTTTCCCTCAGTAAATTCTCTTGATGCTTATTGGGACAAGAATATAATCTGTTGCTTAATGTAGAAAAAAACCTCTGGGTTATGTTGATAAAATTTTACACATGGTTACTTACTTAATAAATGAAATCTGAGGTCATTAAGCACATGCCTAAATGTTTTAATGAACCAAGAACAAAAAGTAAAATCTAGCTTTTGTGTTACTGTGTATGCTTTCAGTATAAAATTTTCTTCTAGCTTTTCTGTCTTACTTAGTCTCTGTCTTTAACAGAAGCAATTTTTAACGCCCCATGCTGAAACTGCTGAAGAATTTATTTATTTTATGATCAGAAATAGTTCATTATAAACTTTGCAATTGCAGATGATAGTGACAAAAAACCCCAGCGACGCAATCGTAGCCGCAGGCGTCGCTTCAGGGGTCAGGCAGAAGATAGACAGCCAGGTAATTCGAGTGGAGCTGTGGGTAATCTCAGGTCAAAAGCATGAGAGAATGTTGTGTCTGCTGTTTTACATAGAGCTGCATAATATCAAAAGGTTACTCAATAACTAATAAGACTACTAGACAAAGATGAAAGACATTTCTTCTACTAGGAGAACTTCTAAAATCTGTCTAATGAAACTAATCGATGTCTAACTTTTTGCTTGGACATACGAGTTATGCTTCTGATCCGGCTCTCGCGGAAGTCAATAGCCACAGTGCTGTTGAGTTCTGTGGTCCAGGATCACGACAAACATGAAGGTTCATGGTCTGCACTCACCTGCATCTGTGCGCTTGCACTGACTGGGACACAACCTTTTCAGCAACGGCTGAGCAGCAGCGTTGGAGGGGCAGGATGTGGGTCCTGGCAGAGCTCTGTGAGGGAACTCGCATGGGATCTGCCAGCCCCACACCGGCATCACGCTGCTGCTGTCAGTCTTTGGCTGGTGGGAATAGTTTAAGTCATCTGCAAATTGAGGGTGGGAAGGAGGAGGAATTTAAGTGAAGTTGCATGTTTCCAATTTTTGTTGTTGTGGCTTGTTGCATTTCTTTTTGTGTGTACTAACACTTGAAATGTTCAAGATGAACTGGCTAATTTTCAGTATAATGCCCTGTTTAGAAAATGCTTGTACATACACGGCACAAGGTAGTAACAGAAGGTCTTCTAGATTGACAGGTTCAAAATTTCACCTATATTTGTCTTCCTTACATCTGTGGTGCTCATACAATATTTGATTAAGAAGAAAAAAATTCTTTCATTATGCTAACTAAAACTTGGGGGAAGGAAAAAACCAAATACCCCACCCTCCTAGAAAAACTCAAACCCACCCATTACTTCTCAACATTCCAATTTTGTAGCAGTGATATAAGTTTATAAGGGGGCAGAAAAAGTAAAAATGGATTTCAGCTTTTACTTCTAAGAAACGAATTTCAGCCAGCAACATAAAGAAATGTTAGGCATTTCTACAAAGCCATGGGAATTCTTTTAAATTTAAGTATTCTAAGAACAAACCAAAATTTCCGAAACAAGGTTTCTTAGTTTTTTCTTGTTGATGTCTTTGTTCAAAATACTGTTTTCAGTTTGCATAATAAATACTTAAAATAAGATGCAACGCTAAGAGCATTGTTAGTTAGTTATACTGTCTTTTTTAATAATGCTCTAATAATTTCATCTCTTCATAAATACCTTGTAAGTATATAGTGAGTGAAATTAAGACAGAAGGAACTCTTCCCTTCCTGCCCTGCCAGTGCCAACCACTGTACTTTACTTATTTAGTTGTATTATTTGATTTACATTGCTATATGTCATGGGTCCTTATATGTAGATGAATATTACGAATGCACTGTGTGCATGAAACGTGCTTCCTCTTTGCATTAGAGGAGTTGGGTCCAGAACCTCATTTTAAAGAAAACAGTTCCTGTGGAGAAGCTCTTGACAATTCTGAAAGGACCCAGTTGTAAAAAGTCCAATAACAGAAATCCATGTGTTGTACTTCCCAGTCTGATCTGGGTTTCATGCACAGTCATTTCTAAATCCAGAAAAACAGATCACCTGCATTCACAATACACTAAGTATAATTAACTGTACAGTTCAATGGGTAATGCTTGCCAACCTTAATGTGCTTTAAGCTCATCAGATACACAAGTGTATGTTTAAATTTGCAGTACTCTGTATTCTAAAGATAGAATTGACTCTTGGTATGGTTACAAGAGAGCAGGATCAGACAAAACCATGAGCATGTGCTGAGGTGGTAAGAAGAAAAGAGGTCAGAGAAGCCCTGGCCGGCACCCAGTAAGTGCAGCCGTACCGGCACAGACACGGCTGTGCTGCTCCTCAGACAGCACCGCCCGTGCCCACACCCCTGAGCCAGGGAACAGTGCTGATGGTGTTCCCAGGACCTCGAGGAGGGAGAGTTCTCTCGCCAGTCACTTCATGGCATAGCAAAGATTTGAATTCTGCAGCATCGTAAGTGATACCGTTCTGAGCCTCCCCCAGTTCTGGGCACAATTTAACTTGCCTTCATTTTATTAGTGTGAAATTCCTAGTGACAAACAGTTCAAAGAGCCTGCAGCCTGATTTCTTCAAACCTAGTACAGAAAGCCCTTCTTTTCCAATCAAATTTGCAATTGGGCCAAAATATTGAGTCCACCTTCATATCATCATGTTACCACTGATTTTAGTACAAATTGTATTTAACAGCAGAAACAAATTGATCCTTGCTATGTGGTTGATAACCTGTAAGTGTGAAGGCCTTTTGTGAGATGTCTCCCAGTTAGAGCGTAACTTGTGCAGAAAAGACATGAAGGTTCATGCTGAATTGACTGCTGATGTGAGCATCACTGTGATTTTTTTCCTTGAACAGTAACAGTAGCTGATTATATATCACGAGCTGAATCTCAAAGTAGACAGAGAAACCCTCCAAAGGAGACACTAGCCAAAACCAAGAAAGAAACGGTAAGATTTTTTTAATGTGTATTTGCTTTTTTTCCTTCCTTGCAGCAGAACAGTAAAGGAATGAAGGCTTCAGATAGTCTTGCCCTCATTTGACTAGTAGTGCATTTGAGTTCAAGAACAAATGGTGAAAAGCAAAAATGGCCCAGAGTAAACAGAACTGACAGTGATTTGTAGACTGTCATTGCAGACTTTAGAGACCAGGGTAATGCTGAAGTTAAGTCTGTACACATTTTAAAATACTACACTTAGTGATACTGCATTATGTAATAAAATGTGAAAATTGTCCCTGGTGAGTCTTGAGAACTAATCCTTAGGGACAGAGAATACTAGGTGGCATTTTTAGTGACGTGTACAAAGTACTTTAGAAGGAATTCATTTTACAAAGATTCTGTATTTGAGATCTTTTCTCCTTAAGGGATCAGAGTGGCTTTACATATTCTGAAAAATAGTCAGAATTGAATAAAGCAGAACATACTGCCACAAGTCATGTCTCAGTTCAGGAGAACAAGAAAGATCCATTAACAAAATCCGATCTTGCTATATAGACTTAGTTAGGGTGTGAAACTCAATTTTTCAGTTAACTCCTTCATGGGCTTAGACAGTTGGAAATAAACAAGGCATTCTGGGTGTGCTGGGGCTGTCCCATCCCAGGGTTACCTTGGCACAATTTCCTCAGAAGTATCTGATACAGAAGTGTCCTGTAAATGACAAGGTAAGTAATAGGATGCTCTAAATGATAGGATACAGGCACAAGAGGTGTTTCCTCTTGCAGAGCTGCTATGTGAGCCAGAGGGAAATTGAGATTACACTCTGTATTGTTATGGAATTTTTGTATTACCCTGTTCTTGTTTTTGCAAGGCAAAAGATGCGATTGACGAAAACAGCCCTTCTGAAAAGGCAGTGAATGGTCCTGCCACCACTTCTGGGGATGAGCCTTCTAAACTACAGCACAGCCCTGATGAGAAGAAAGTCACTGTTCAAGAGGATGGAAATAATCAGGAAGAAGCAGTGCTGAATGGTGTTTCATAAACTGAAGTTCCTAGTTTACAGTTCTTTTACATTACATTTAAAATAGTGCTTGTATAAGCTTGCCAAAGATAGAATATGGATCGCCAGTCTTGACACCGCACTTTCAGTTCCTCCATTTTGGAATACAGAAAGGGGAGGGATCCTGAAGAAATCATATGTTAAACATACTTTGACACCTACTGTGTTATAAATATATCATCAGATGTGCCTTGAGATAGTATATGTAACATTTAAATAAACAAAATTGCTGGCTATAGGAAATGTTATTTTGTTTTCAAAATACGGCAGAGATGTGAGGGGGATCCCTAACATAATACTCTTTATGAAAGCATTAGCTGCTTTTGTTACATTTTTAATAATATGCAACCACTTCTTCACCTGAGGAATACTAGAAAGAAATGCAGTCTAAAATATTTTGCACTGAAATGTAATTTCTCCATTAGTTTAGTCTGGAAACTGGTCTGTTTTAATACATGTTTTTTAAATGCTGTATGTAGAGGAAAAATCTGCAGACCACTGGAATACATTTGTTAAATTCTCATAATCTGCAGGGACACTGAGTGACATTGGCAGTGACTGTTCTACATTGAGGCTTTGTTTGGTTTATTTATTAAACTGTACAGTATTTAAAAATCAAACATAGCTTTAGTTAACACTAAGCTGAATTAGTCATGTCCATTAAGACATAACCTGAACTACTGAAAAGATCAATTTCCAGAAAGTTTATTCTGTATAAACTACATATGTTAGTCCTTAGTAGAGTATTTTTATTTTTGTTTTGGTTGTTTGATGTGCAATATGTTTTTTTTGTATGCTGGTAGTAAAAGAAAATAAACTTTGATCTTCCATCTGTTGACTGTTTCTATCAGAAATTTAAATTACTATTGACTCTTAAGGTTTTCAAGCTGTAACTAACAATGAAAACTTACTTGTGAGGCAGCTTGAACCTGTAACTCTTTCCTAAGAGTTTCTAATGTGCTAATCTTCCTTTCTTTAAAGTGATGATGTCAAATGTCAGTTAACAAGTCCAAAACCAGACTCCTTATCTTGGAGAATCACATAACCCGACTAACATAGATAGGAATCAACGCAGATGTAGTTTTTGATGGAGAAGTTAAAGCAAGACACACACCCCCATCTTTTCAGGCACATGAGCCAGAGCACTGCAGCACAGAACAGGTATGGAAAAATATCTGGGTAGGAGTTATTGCAGAAAGTCACAGCAGATGGTAGTGCTGAAGCTGTGCTGACTTAAATGAAAAAAGCTGTCTTGCCTGATTTTGTCGGAAATGAGTAAAGACAAAAAATAAGTGTTCTGAACCACCTCTGCCTCCAGCTGCTCCACCCGATGCACCTCCAGCAGAGCTGTCCCAACCAGGCCAGGGGGTGTGTTCAGGAGCTGGACAATCCTTAATAGCACTTCAGTGTTGGACACCCAGCCACAATGTTGTCTCTTGGAGAACACACACAGTTAAATTGTTCTAACTTTAAACCACAAGTATCTCAGCTGCTCAGGCAGGCACAGGACTGGAGAAAATTAGAAAAACAGAAAAGGGAAAAAAAAAAAAAAAAAAGAGCTGTGTTCAAGAAGTCAGTAGTATTTGACAGGGAAAAACTTAAGTATAGAAACATTCTGCATGTGGCTTGGAATGTGCAGACTCTGGAATTGTGCATGATGGTTTCCAACTGTCCTTTACCCTGCTTTAAATTCTGTGGCAAAGTTATTTCCCTCCCCTCCTGGTAGGTTCTAAATGTTTTTGATCCTCTTGCCTCAAGGCCCAGAACTCTTCCTAACCGTTGTAATCCTTCCTAAATGGCCCTGAACTAGTCCACAGCAGCAGAACAGGCAGCACTCACACAAAGGATGTGAGGTGCTTCCAGCAGCAGTCCCAAGTCCAGGCTGTGGGAAATGAGAGCTCCCAAGATGATCGGTGTTCGCTCCCACAGGTGCTGTGCAGGGCTTTTACCAATGCAGAAACACTGGGGAGATTCTTGGGTATGACAGAGCTCCTTGGCCCCAGCTGAGATCCTCGCAAGGGTAACTGCTGTGGGTGTGAGGCTTCACGTGGCACAAATGGAGCTCAGGTACCCTCAGTGGTCTGCATAGAGAGTTCCTGTTTCCTAATGGCTATAAATGCAAACCTTACGGGGTGAATTCTAGCTTTGTATAGTATAATGTATAAAACTACAGTACTTTTCTTAAAAATAGGGAATTTATTAAATGCTATAAAATCCATCAGAAGCTGAAAGTTACTAAAAAAAATCTGTGACATTCCAGACTCATCAGTAACTCTTAACTAACCTTGTTTTTCACAAGGCAAAGACAAGGGAGTACATTGTTTCCTGCACTTTATTTCTTCAGTCAGAGACAACCACACATCTGTCCCAGCTCTTCCCATCAAGAAAATCATCTTAGTTTTCTCCACCCCCTCTCCAAACCGGTTCACTGTGCTAAGTTTGGCAGATGAAGAGCAGCAGCACTTTAAACATGGCAAGTTTAACAGAAATTAGGTAACAGCATGAAGGTCTATCTGTTCCTGGTAACATGCACTGGCCACACCAAGTTATTGCTCTCTAACACTGAAAATATTTGAGTGGCAGATTGTGCTGTTTAATAAAGAACAGCTATGAAAAAACTTTAAGCCTCACTCCTTCACACTTCCTCAAAGTGATGAGTAAGGAGGGAAGTATCTCCCTGGATTCCTATTTCCAGCTTCATTTATATAAAGTCAAAGACTGACATTAGAACTTTTCTTAAGCCATTTATCAAAAATAATCACTTGCAGGGACAAACCCTCTGAGAGATTTTCTCTCTCATTTTTTAGCTTGGTCTTCCAGTAGATCTTTAGCTTCATTGATTTTGGCTGCTACATATGGAGAGCCACCTAGAAAAAAAGAGAACCTCACATCAGATGAAAAGAACCCCCACATTTTTTTCTATGTTGTTAATAATGCTACACTACACAGGGAAAAAAAAAGTATAGTCTGAGGGTTCTACCAGTTAAAGAACAAACTGTTTATGACTGAAGGTGTCTTAAGTTCATGCACAGCCACTGCAGGAGGTCAGTAACAGACAATTTGTTCCTGTTAGGTTGTTTACTGGAGTGTTTTTTTCCTCTTATCAGTCATAAAGGAAATGGTCACTAATGACTTAGCACAGTCTGTGGTGAATACAGAAGCACTGAACTAACACCTCTGCAGATAACCCTCCTCCTTCAAGGCCACCACACAAACTCCTGCTGTACCAAGGACTAGCTGAGCTTTTCCACATGGCAAGCAAATGTCTTAGAGAGAGACTGAAACAGAATTCACAGTGCAAATACACCAAAATTGTAAAGCCCATGAAATGCAGTGACTGTGTTTGTAGCATATATACCTTCAATTGTACTGAAATGACTCTATTTACTTGAATCTTAATTTAACTTGTTTAGGTCATGTAAAACATGAAATGCCCTAGCAGTCTCTGGATAGCTATTTTTAGGTTCTCCATATATTCAGTAAAGTTAATTTTGAAGTTAACTTCCTCTCAGTATTATCTATGAAAGGCATATCCCAGGGATTATTTTGGATTTTGGTGCATAATGAGTTCAACTGTCACTTTAAAGGAAGCCATTTTACCTTTTAAGCAACAATTAAGAAGGTAAATGCCAAGCACCAACACATGACTGACTCACTGAACAGAATTTAGAACAGGTAGAGATGGCTTGAGTTTCAGCACAACTAGATTCTAAGTCTTCAGAGTACCACAAACAGGAATATATCACAACTTAGTGTCTTCAGCAGCCACAGAAGGCTCAATCCTTGCCATTTATGGTGAGCCCCCAAGGCACTCACAGGAACTCAAACTCATATGTGGTACATAAAACTGTACAAGTATACTCTGGGCTTTCATCTAAAGGCAATTTTAAGTCTCATTTTAACAAATCCTATTCTAATGTGATATATTAGGAGACAGAGCAAGTAACAAACTAACCTGCTGAATCTGTCTGCTTGCTTCTAAACATTCACACAAAAATACTCTCCAAACCCACATGGATTAAGGCATCCTAAAATTTTTTTTCAGTTTTCTATGGTTTTTATAGTAGCTGACGTAGTCATGTATCACTCCTTCCTACACAGTTCCATTAATCTGTGTTAAAAACATAACTAATCAACATGACTTAATTTCCTTACCTTTATCTGGATGATTCAGAAGCATGATCCGTCTATGAGCTTCTCTAATTTTACTTCTGTTGGCTGTAGGGCTTTAAAAAGAGAGAGAAAAACTCACTTAAGGGACCCTCATGAGATGCCCTAGATCTTCAAAAGCTGTCTAAGTGAGTACTCTGTCTTATCCATAAACTCTTTGGCTAACTTCTGTGTATTTCTTTTCTTACTCTTGATAGATAGTGTGTAAATCCTGGAGAGGGTTTCTTAGGGTTTTTCAAAACACTGCTGAAAAAGACATGCTGCAGCAGTCTAATAGTCATCCACATGATTGAAAGGAAGTGGAACTATGCAATAACATTTTTATTGGGAAAACTTCCTAAAGGCTGGAGGAAAAAAAATAAAATTTGCTTTTGATTTATTAAAAAGTAAAAATACACCAAAAAGAAAAACCCCAAACAACAAACTTCATGGATGGAAGTTTCCTTCAAACAGAAACGGTTCTTATTTGGGAAGATCTGTGTATTTGGCCTTAGGTGTTTTGGCAGGGATTGCCACCACACTCAGATCAGTTACATTTCAGAAGTGACACAGATACAAGAAGTGGGTTTGCAGCACCCACGTGCTGCATCCATCTGAAATTCCCCAGCAGTGACACGGACCACAGCAAACAGCACAATGAAGTTCCCCACACCCAGTGAGCCCCAAGGCTTCCTGAAAAGGGCTTATTTGAACCTGTATGTGGCTTTTGCATGCACTAGGGAATTGCAGGTGTCTGGAAGTCCAGATAGCATTGGCTTCGACCAAGCTCAAGTGCAGCAAAGAATCCCCAAGAAGCACAGAAAATCCTGAAAGGGCATTTCCTATTTCCTGACTTGGCAGTGACACTCCAGGGGATGTGGGGCATAGGATAGCCTGAAACACTGAGAACGACATCCCTTCCAAACAAGGGCAGCAGCAAGGAAACACCACTGCCCCCTTTCCACCTTTCACTTCCAGTAAATTTCCTTTACCTCACTCCTAGTATTAAAGCTGCTTCTCGTTTAGTCATTTTCGGTTCAAATCCACCCCTGTAATAACCACTGAAGGCCTAAAAGAGAAAACACGTTAGTTTAAAAACTATTAATTTTTAAGTTTGTAGGTTAAAACAACTCACTATTGCTTTAGAAACTGCTGAGATTTTAGTCTGTAAAAACAGCAAAGTTTCTTTTGTGCTTCTAATAAATACTGTTGAAACAGAGTATCATTATTGGAGTACTTAAAATTGCCAGAACGAGTTCACTATTAGCCAATCACCACCAGAATCAGTGAGATTGTTATTACTGACAAAATTATGATTAGTAACAGAGGAAAACACAGCAGTGCCACAGAGACAATAGTCTGTAGCTGTTTCACCAAGTAAACTTTTAAATAAAAAGATTCTACTGATAAACAAAAACTTACAGGTGTCTGTAGGTTCTGAAGTGCTTGTTTAACCTGTGGCTCCATTTGCTTCATAGCCTTTACTGCATAGCGACCTTAAAGAGATCAGTGTTGATCAAGGCTAAGTACAGTTCCATCAGGATTTAGCAATTCAGTGCAGCTGGTTGATTACAACGTGGAATAGGCTTTTCGGAGACATGAAAAAGCAGTACCCTTGATGTTTCGTTCAATTACCGCCGCTAACACAGCTCCTCCCCCAAAGAGCGTTCTGTGCCAGCCACGGGACTACCTTAAGGCCAGCCCTGCGGCCGGAATTGGGTGCTCGGTGTCCTCCCGTCATTACAAACCTGCGAATCCCGCCGCCGCTATGGCCAGGCCCACCGCCACCATCGTGCTGGCCTGCAGGGGAACAACAACAGAGCGCCTGCTCACCCAAGGGCGCAGGGACAGAGCGGCCGGGCCGGCCCCGGCCTGATCGGGGCTCGGGGGGCTGCGGGGACACCCCCGGGGTGCGGGGCCGAGCCAGCCCTGCCCCCCGACCCCTACCCGGGCCCCTCGAAGGGCACACTCACCATCTCCGCCCCGACCGACCGACCGCCCGCCCGCCCGGCGCGGCCCGGCCCGGCCCGGCCCGGCCAGCAGCGCCGC
>VXBX01005828.1:336502-341502 GCA_013400415.1 Scytalopus superciliaris
CAGCCCCATGGGGAGGGGGCATAGCCCCACAGAGCCGGGGGAGGGCACAGCCCCACGGGGAGGGCAGAGAGAGAGCCCGGGGGAGGGGGCACAGCCTCATGGGGAGGGCACAGCCCCACGGGGAGGGCAGAGAGAGAGCCCGGGGGAGGGGGCACAGCCTCATGGGGAGGGCACAGCCCCATGGAAAGGGCACATCCCCACGGGGAGGGCAGAGACAGAGCCGGGGAAGGGCACAGCCCTACGAGGAGGGCACAGCCCCACAGGGAGAGCACAGCCCCACGGGGAGGGCACAGCCCCACAGGGAGGGGGCACACCCCCACGGGGAGAGCACAGCCCCACGGGGAGGGGGCACAGCCCCACAGGGAGAGCACAGCCCCACGGGGAGGGCCCAGCCCGGCGGGTGTGGGAGGGCCGGGCCAGCGGGTGTGCTGTGGGGCGGCCGCCCCCGCACAGGAGCGCTGGCAGAGCGCGGTGTGAGAGCGACAGGACAGAGCTTGTTCTTCATGTAAATAAGGGGGTTTCGCCCCTGGTCCCCGAGGCGTCCCCCAGGCAAGGTTGGCTTCTTAAAAAAAAGTCGTTTCTGAGCCCCTGCAGGGGTGAATGGAGCGCTGTGTGCAGTTCTGGGTGCGAGAGGGACCAGGAGCTGCTGGAGAGGGTCATGGGGAGGGCACAGAGAGGATGAGGGGTCTGGAGCATCTCTCTGGAGGAGAGACTGGAAAAGTCTGAGGGGGGATCTCATTAATGCCCAAGTGCCAAGAGGAGGGTGCCAGATTCGAATCGGTGGCCATAAACTAAACCACAAGAAGTTCCACCTCAGTATGAGGAAGAATTTTACACTGGGGGTGTCAGAGCACTGGAAGAGCTGCCCAGGGAGGGTGTGGAGTCTCCTCTGGGAACATCCCAAACCCACCCGGACACGTTCCTGTGTCACCTGCTCCAGGTGCCTCTGCCTTGGCAGGGACGTGGGACTGGGTGATCTCATGTCATACCAACCTTGAAAATTCTGTGATTCTTCCAGTTTATTTTGTGTTTTATCCCACTGTGTGGTGCCCCGTTTTGCCCCGCGCTGGGCTCTCTCCGCTGCCTTCCCTGTTAATGGGGCTTCCTCTTTTAACACCTTCTAAGGTTACATTTGGAGTTGTCTCCTGCCCCTTTCCATCCCTGTCACTCTAGCAACACTACAGGAAAATAACCTGCTGCCTTTTAAAAAAAGGGCTGGAAGGAAGGTTGAGTTGTACAAGTGTTTTGTGAGATGCAAATAACAGGAAACTTTTATATTTAATAAAGGAATTGAATCCACTGATTGCAGAGCCCTGACAGCCTGTAAAACTTGTTCAAATATGGAAAGGGGAGTCAGCAAGTGGGAAAAAAGTGATGTTTGTTTTAAGGGGGGCTGAGGGAAAGAATCTGTGTAGAAGGTGTATGGGTCTGGTAACTAAATAGATTTTCTTCATATGTAGAAGAGTGTTTGGTTCTAAGATGGCTTCCTCTTTGTCCCTTTTCTTTCAAACAAGGTTGTCCAAAAGAATAGATAAAAAAAGGAAGTTAATAACTTTACCAGGATATGACTATAATTTATTTTTTCATATCATCTAAAAAAGAAGTCCTTGTCTCTTACTTACATGAGGTTTTATTCTTCCATCTTGACAGAGCCTTTTGCTAGATCCGTATCTTAAGTGCCTTTCAGGAGAAAGCTGTCTGAAAGGGAGTTTTATTTTATTTCCTTCCTCACTTTTCCCAATCCCTGTTTAGAACTGGTAGCTCTCCTTGCAAAGGGGCTTTTGCAAATTTATACTTAGAGGGTCTTTCTTTTGTGAAATCTCTCATTCATAGAGAGAGAGGACAGATGTAATGAAATGTGCAAACTGGGTTGGGAACAGGTAAATAATGTATCTAATTCTTCTCCTGTGGAAGCCCTTTAAAGAAAAGTGGGAAACATCTTTGGAAGCCTCTGCTTGCTTAAGAGAGAGATCATCTTTATTGAGGAGAAAGGAAAATAAGTGGGAAGGCCTGGCAAGAGTGGAGGTGGGATGGAGGAATTTGCATTACATGTTAGATAACAGCAAATGGACAAGGCTGAGCTTAGGGGTGGAATAATTTGATTTTTATTATTAGGTAAAACAACACAGCATTTCTAGACAAAATTTCATAAGTCCTTTAAAATGTATTGTGTAAATTTTTTACTCCATGAGACAACTCAAACTTTGTTTCTTTCCACAGTTGGTTGCGCTTCCCTCTCAGAGCTAAGGGAGAGTTAGATGTGTCCCAGCTTGGACATCACTGAGGGTGAGATCAAAGTTCTGTTTGATTTGCCTAATAAGTCCATTTTGTAGCATCTTATTCCTCTGCATCTTCTATCACTCAGCCTTGTGCTGGTGTATGGAAGGTCATTCACAGGGGAAAATTAATAAGCTCTAATGGGCTCAAGTGAAACAGGTGCACTACAGTTTTTATCCTTTCTGCAAAAGGTCTGTATTTGAAATCAGGAGGAAGGCAAAATTATTGAGTGTTTAAGAAATATAGTCTCAGTTGGAGTACAAAACCTTTTATTTTGCCTACTGTGTTCCTAAACTGTTCCCTTTCTATAAGCCAGAGAAACCCTGAAGCTTTTGTAGTTTCCTCTGGCAAGTGTTTTATCCTACTGCTATCTTCAGGTTTCCACTCTGAGGTTAAAATGCCTCATGATAGAAGATTATATTTCTTTTGGAAGCTTTATCTTACTGGACAATCCAAAGCAGCTGGTATGTAGAACATAAGTAAACTTTTCGACTTAACAGACCCTTTCTGCAGAAATCTGGCTGTACTTTCTCTTAACTGTGTCTTCTACAAACTGAACAGAAGGTGAAAAAGATATTTGGGCTTTCGGAAGGTTTGTGGTGTAGCTGCTAAATGCCTGTAAGGCTGTTATTTAAGTAAAGATCACAGTTCTATGTTGGCACATGCACAGCCAGCCAAATCTAACACTGCTTGTTCCTGTATGTGCAGTGACTGGACTGCCGAGCTGTTTAAAGGCTTGAGGACTTTTTGCTTGAGGCACCAAGACAGGGAATTTTTAAACACATTATTTATTAATGTTTTAAGATACATATCTAATAAAAAAATAAATTTAGATAGAATATCTTGGGGATTTTTTCCTTCAAACTTTATTCCTACTTTTTGTCCACACTGCACCTTCTTTGGCTATGTCAGTCTGCCATGTCTTTTTTTCTTTTCATTTGTACCTTCACAGAGTCTCTCTTTTTTGGTGTGTCCAACATCTGAGCCAGCATACAATGCCACACTCTCTTACCTGTGGCTAAATGACCTTGGTATATGTAACATCACTCTGTCATTAAACTGATAATCATAATTATTAGAGCATAGTGTGGATGACACTAATTATAAACTGAGATTCTCTCACTTGGTAAGAAGGGCTGTGGATTTTTTATTTAAACAAAGCAAGATTTCACTGTAATTTGACAGGAGGTGTGAAGTATGTATGTCTGGCAGGTAGCATATCCGTGTTCATGGTGATCAGAAGAGAATGTGTCTGACTTAGAGTGGGTATTATTTAATTATTTAATAGGTAAGATTGTTGGAATGTGATGGAGGGGCAAGGTTTGTCATTGTTAGTAAATTAGTCACAAAATTCCCTGAAGCTGAGCTAAGGAATACAGAATCTAGATGTAAATGTGTTCTGTCTCAAGAATTTCTAAAGTCAAGTTTGATACTTACCGTCTTTTACCTGCATTGTCCTGATTTATGCTTCTTATTTGAGGAAAAAGCAATGAGATAATTCTGATATGTTTACCAGAGCAGTTGTTATTTCAGGTTTTGTACTGCTTATTACTACTCAGGTCTTCAGTTTTGAAATTTGTGTTCTGCCTGGGCTGGTTCTGAAACTTGCACGTCTGTGCTGCTGAGAAAACAAGCTTGTGATAGTTGTAGCAAAGAATTTGGACAGAGTAAAACCTTTATTTGCACAGACAATGAATTGTAGTAAGCAATAGTTCTAAAATATTAAGATCCTGGTTTATAGATTTTCCCCACATAGAAATTATCCCAGGTTTCAGGTGTAAAGCAGCTGTCAGGTAAGCTCTGGTCCATTTGTGCAATGTAAATTCGGATTTGCAACAGAATCTGCTCCTCTCCTCATAAAGATTACAATTGCAGCAAGGAAAATTTTAACAGGGCAGAGGCCAGAAGAGGGAACAGCAAAAAGCAGGAAGCTACAAGAAACATTAGTGATGTTCTTCAGCCATGAGCTCTCAGGAGCTTTCTGTAGACAGTAAATGGTTTTCTGAGGAGAAGGTGGAGGGTTTTGCAGAATTGTTGGTGATGTTAAGGTTGCAAGTTGATACTGTAATGGACAGGTTGATGGTGGAAGCTGTAGCAAGCAGCATTGGGTTTCCATTTTGCTCTTGGTTAGCATGTTCCACTGCATTCAAAAGAATCACCGGATTAGGTGGAACCATCAGGAGGAAGGGGGAGATTGCTCCATTTGTTTAAGAGCAGGTGACTGACTTTGGGAGTGGAGACTCAAGACCATAGGCACCAAGACAGAAATAGAAAAAAGAACACAGCAAAGAACAGGGAAGGTTTTGCTCAAGAGGGGATATAGCTGGGAGTGTTGGAGAGGATATGGTCAGGCCTATGGATGGTAAGAAGGAAAACTTCTTAGGGACTGTGCAGAGACTGTTTCAACCTTAAGGGTGGGTTGTCACACCAATGGCAGGAGAAATAGCACAAAATCAGAAAATTTGCTCTGCTGATCTCTTGCATTTTTTGCAAACACATCACACCATTTCTCATTGTGCTGACATTGGGGCAGGTCTCTTCTTTCATTTATGAATGTTTCTAATTTGTATAAATCTGCAATTATTCACCAGGTATGTGGCTTGTGTCGTGTGAAAAGCTCTGACTACTGGCTTGTGGGACAGACAGAGACTTGTTTCTTGGTTCCAGTAAATAATTCTGAAGCCTCATTTGAAATGCCAGAGAAGGTACTGCCTTCACTGCTG
>VXBX01005828.1:346502-364670 GCA_013400415.1 Scytalopus superciliaris
GTGATGGTAATATGCAGGTGTGCTGACAGCTTTTTTATTTTGGTGTTTTTTAAAATTGCTTTGCAAGTGGAAACTATTTTCATTTAAGGGACAAAATCCAAGGAAGGTAAAAGCTGCTTCAGCTACAGGTAGGCTAACTGAGCAGGCATTTTAGTAGAAGTTATGAAAGAAAGCACATGCAATCAATATGGGATAGAAACATTAAATGTGCTGGGTCAGTTGGGTTTGGAGACTGTTACCTGCAGGTCTGTATTTCCCATTGTCCTTTGCCTAACTGGGCATACATCAACTGCATGTTGCTTTCTCAGTAATTAGTAAGGCATCTCTTACACATTAATTTCTATAAGTCAGATACCCAGAAGGTGCATTTGGCATATTTTTGCATTCAAACTTTGTGGTTCTGCGCTCTCCCCTTTTCGGGGGAAGCATATATGGTCTGTGCATCGCGCCAGCACTCGCCTTCCATAGGAACAGCCAGTTCATTGTATGGTAAAGGGGTTGTTTGTCACACAGGAATTCTATATGGACTGTAAGAGCCTATTAATGATGTGTTTGAGTTTGGACTTGCCTGCTAATGGATTGCAGTCTACCAACAACATTTGTAAATATAAGGATGATTTTTCTCTGAACTCTGGAGCCCTAAATACTTCACAGTATTTGCCTTTAATCTATGCTGTGTCATTAATCCAGTCTTTGGAATCAAAGACAACCTATGTTAGATACAGACATATAGGTATGTGGTGAGAATTTGTTTTGTTTGAAAATTAAGAAATATCATGAATGAAAGTCTCTGAAGATATCCTGTGTAATTAAATTCCCACACCTACATAATCTATTGCCATAACTCTTGATCTATATGTTTTTGAGTAACTGAAGTGTATGCATCCTTTGTGACATGGTTTTATCAAGTGTATTCAAAGACACAGATGCTTTCAACTTGCAACTATTCTATTTGGGAAAATAATTTACTGTGTTCTATATGTCAGTAAGTATAGAGTACTTTTTGTTTTCTCTGTATTTGATGCTAAATATACCCATACTTAATAAGTGCATCATAGTAAGTGCAGCATCAATGAGCTGATATGTTGATATCATCACTATAGAGCTAGAGAAACACCAGCTGTAAATTTAGAGGACCCTCAGTGCCACCAATACAGCTGAGGGATGAATTTGTTGCTGTAACAGGTTCTGCCCCTGGCTGTATCTGCTCAGCTCCGCACTGCAGACCGAGGTCAGTTATTTACCTTCAGCCCAGTGCATTCTCACTGAATTCTGCCCTCCTACTGATCACTTGGCAAATGATTTCTCTTCATTCTTTTTCCTTGAAAGAATGTAGTCTGTCCTGTATGTTATTACTTTCCAGCTCTGAACCTGAGATGGGAGAGGGAAGGGAAAAGGAGCTCCATGCTATTAATGTAATACTTGCTCCTGCGCTGATTTTGCATTACCTCCCACTGAGCAAAGTGTGAGTAGCATTAGTGTTGCCTTGTCTGCTCATCACTTTGGAGAGAGGAAAATTCCTCAACAGCAGCCTGTGCTGCATGTGTCAGGAAGTTAAAATTATGCCATGGTTCTAAACCTCTATTTCAGATTATATTTTACAGTAACCAACCAGGATCAGGCTGTCCATCAAATGGCAGCAGAAATACCACTCACTGCAACTCTGCTGAAAGCCTTATCAAACATGCAAAATTGCACACTGGTGTGCAGCATGGAGAGGTGTCTTCTTTTGTTTCTGCAGTTCATCAAGAGAACTGGTGGACTGTCTGTATTATGGCAATAGGGAGACTGCAGGTAATTTTTACAGATGTCTCACAACAATCTGACTGAGTACTAGAGTGCAAAATGGGGGATGGGCAAATGGAAAAAAGGTGCCTTGTAAAATTTTTTTAAGGACAAATAAGTGTTGAAATTTCTAGATTACATTATCAAAACAGTTATATTCACTGCCAAATTCTTATTATTTTCAGATGCAAATGATTTGGGAAATATAAATGCATTTTTATCTTTGATGTGTTTGATAATATTGTAATGACTTAGAATGCAACTCCACAGTATATTTGGAGCTATGTGAAGAGGCAGTATCATTAGGTGCCGTAGACTAAAATACCTTGTAGAGATATAACTGTATCCACTATAAAATGAGTGACTGTGCTTGGAATGAGCTGATAGAAGCACAATTTTAAGCCTGAACCTGCAAAATTAGTGCATGGCATTAATGCATGGCATTGACAAACTAAAAAAAATTCTATAAAATAAAAGATACTTAGTTGAAAGGAGCATGTCTGCATCAGCTCCATGTTCCATGCTTTGGAACATGACTTGGAACTGGAAAAAATAATGGAATTTGTCAGTCTCTAGATTAGTGTCTCATTCTGTTACTGGCTGCAGTTTTTAGTACGTTAAGTAGCAACTCAACACTATTCACAGAGTTCTCTACATTGCTGGAAAGGCAAAACAATTTTGACTGATCAAAGCCTTGATCAAACAGTATTTGGCAAGTGGAGTCCAAAACCTTAACAGTGAAAGTAGAGCATCTCCAAAACTTTCCTGTGAAATGTTATATGTGCTTCTCCTTGGTTATTCATCTCTAATTAGGGATTATGATGATGATGATAATTTTTCTTTAAAATATTGTTATTTACCACTTCTCCTGAAAAGAATTTCCCTAATGAGTTTAAATTCCAGGAGTCTCACTGTCAGCCTTCTCATAGTGGGAAAGCTTCAAAAACAGCAGAGGTTATAAGCACTTGTACTTCTTTGCTTCAGAGATGAAATTTTGAGTATTTTCAGTAGTGCATGTTGATAAAATATTTAGTACTGTGCAAAATAGAGACAAACAGCCAATTTTCCTTCAGCATCACTTCAACCACTGATCTCGATCTCTACTGCTGTTACAGTGAGTCAGCAGAAAAGAGACTTTTCTTCCTTCATCTTATGGAGTTACAGTCTTCATTAAAGGAAAGAAACAGATGATAAAATGTGTACCCATTTGTATTTATGCTTTCATGCACATAAAATTAATTACAGAGCTAACAGACTCTTGTGTGTGTGCAGAAGTGCCAAATCCATGCAGCGTGGCACTCTCCACAGAGAAACGTAGGTGCAGTCAGGGTTAAGGTTTCCCACAGAGGCTTTGAAAGCAAAAAATCTGTGTTATGTGAAAGCATTGCGCTGGAGTCTTAGCTGAAAATGAACGGAAGTTACTGAAATTTTTTAGGGTAACATGAGCAGTTCTGGAGATAGCTACAGTAAAATATGCTTAAATTGTTTGTTAGGATACTTCACAGATTTCTAGATGATCTTGTATATTTAGAAGAGATAATATTATTGACATGTATATATCCTTGTGGTTAGTTTGTAAGAGTGTTCACTGTGTGTATAAAAAGCTGTGAAATTCTGCTTAATGATATCTTCTTTTAAATCCAAAGTGCCACTCATGGTTTGTTCATGTCTTCAAACTGCTTAGAGCAGTTTTAAAAGCAAATCAAAGCAAAACTGCAAACCAAAATTACCCCTATTTAAAAAGTAACACCTCAGCTATGTTATGAAAGGAAGATAAAAGGGAAAATAGGAAGACAGTGTTACTGTATGGTCAGAGAGAATCTTTTGTTGTTGTCTTTAACTAATTATGAACTTCAGGATATTCAGAAGTTTCAGTTCTTTCTATTTATTTTTTAGTGCAAATTACCTGCGTTTCTATTGTGAATATTTTTTTGGAACGCTCTTTTATTTCAAGGTGCTGAACCTCTAGTAATGAAGTGCTGTTTGTTTATTACTAGTCATAGTATTTAAAACAAAACAAAAGCCCACAAAGAGTTTTAGAAATGGAAATCTTACCAAGGTCTAATGGAGACTTGTGGTCTTAAGTACCTTAATGCTTCCCTGTAACCACCAGTGATTCCCCTGTAATCTTGCTCTTTTGTTAGTAATCCCCATAAATTACACATCCCATTCCTGTATGCACAGCGTACATTGCTCCTCATAGCTTTATTTTACATTCTGGATTTCCAAACATAGTAGAGTTAAATATGACAGGAAAAAGAATTGTGCATAATGGTCAGCACAACAATCTTCTCGCTAACAGAGCTAAGAAAAATATTAAGGAAGAGAAGAATTACTTTCAGATAAGATTTGTAATTATGAAGTCAGCGAAGCAGAGGTACAAACAAGTGGTTTGAAAAGAAAGAAGGTGCAGAGAAAGCTTCTGAGTCATAGAGAGAAAAATTCCTGAAAATTCTGTAAAAGAGGAAGGAACAATTTGGGATCAACTGATTATGTGAGCGGGGAAAAAAATAAATGAAGAGTTTTGAACATGAGAGATGACTGTTAACTGATGTTTGACATAACTAGAAAGGCTTATGCTTGTGTGAGGAAGCATGAAACCCAACCCCTATCTCTATTTAAAATAAATGTTTAACCCAGGCTTTTAGAATAGATGTATTTCCTCCCCCTGCCCTGAAACAGGAGGATTCCCTAGCAGTGAGCATGCAGCAGATTAAAACACCCCAAACCTCCACTTCCCACTGTACATTTTGACTGCAGAACCTTTGCAATAATGGACTTGTCAGGATTTGAGTTGCGGTGGGGATGTCATTATTGATGTTCCTCAGACACCTTTAGACACTTCTGCTCTAAAGCTTCAATAACTTCACAGCTAGGGAACATTTTGCCTGCATCTTGCTGTTTATGTTATGGCCTGGGATCTTCCCTTGTACCCACCGTGTTGATGCAGAAATACTGCGGGAATGGGTCTGGAGATAAGGTGAGATGGTCCCTTCCACAGTAACTACTCTGTGGAAAAGGTGTTCATATGGGAGTCAAGGTGGTGATTTAGGAAAGCCCCTGTGTTAAGATAAGCAGAGATGTGGGCCTGATTCCCTGCTCAGGTAACAGCTGATAGGAACTGGTAGGCTTTGATGGGTTTGGGATGGGTTTGGTTTATCGCTCTTTAAAGCAACTTTCTACATAATTTGCTCAGCCTGTAAAAGTTTTACAGGAGTTTTGCAATAAAGGAGTCAAAACTAAACTAATGCTGAAGAAAATCCCATGAGGAAGTTCTTGATTTTTGTTTACAGGGATGATTTTCATTATTAGTAGTTTCTGAACCTTTCAGGAAGACAAAACTGCTTTTTTTTTTAATTGTCATTAAGAAAAGTGGATAACAATTTATTTCTGATGAATGCAATAACTTGATTTAGCCAGATAGAACCGTCTTAATTTTTAAAATGTATTTGAGCATCTCCTTTATGTTCCAGCTTAATGTATTGCAGTAAGTCATCAGAGATGTTCTTGGGTTTAAACTGATCCTTAATAAAATTTTCCTTGAAACAAAGTGATAATTTTTATTGAAACATTCATTTTGGGGCTCAGATACACGTATATGGATCTCTGAAGCTAAAACTGAAAACTATTGGATTTGAAATACCACAATGAACTGTCCTTTTAAGAGTGGTACTAAACAAGAATTGTATAGCTATTCCTAAATTTCTTTTTTATGTACTGGAATAATGGAATCATTTTGGTTGGAAAAGACCTTTAACACACAGTACACTTTGTCTTTAGAACTTACATCAATAAAAGCCCTACAAAAATTCTGATATTCTGTAATCGCTGTTGGTGTCTTTGTTTTTTGTTGTTTTTTTTTTTTTTTCCCAAAAAAAGACACAGGCCAATCACTGTTCTTTTTATGTTTAATACCTGCCAAAAGATCCCCCAGTTCTTTCATTTGGATTAATTATTTACAATATCTTATTCAGAAATTTTATATAACAGTTCTAGGAAACATTTTCTTGTGTTTCCAGACTGCTCTCCAGGACTGCTCTTATATAAGAAGTTAGTAAATTACAAAGTAAGAATTACCACAATAGCACTCTCAATCTGTGATTTCTTTTTCTCCAGTATTTATATGAGCATAAAGAAATGTTGTAAGTGAATACTAACACTGATCTTTTCAATCACTGTACACCTCAATTTTGGTTCCTTTCATGACTAAGCTCAAAAGCAAGGCATTCTGCCCACCTATGAATTAAACTGTAACCTCATGTGGGAAGGATCTTTCTAAAAATGCCTTATTTATGCATATTTGGGATTTCAATAGTATTTGGTTTTCTGCAGAAGTGTCATCTTATCCAGATCATGTCACCTTCCTACAGAATACCTGTCCAATGCTACTCATTTTACCATTGCCTAAGGGCAAATAGCCACTAGTGCAAACCCCACAGAGGTAAACAGGAGATTTTTAGATTAAGTACAAGTTATCTGGTGTCAAGGTGATGTGCAGTCTTAGCACCACCAGGTTTCGGTTTTCTGGGAGTTAGTAATTTTTAAGAAGCTTTGAAGTTTAAACAAGAAACAGTGATTCAAAAGAGCCATTGCTCAGAATTCTGAATGTGCACCTATTAATTATTTTTGTTATGTTATACAATTATTTCATACCAGGTTTTTACCTTACTTTTATGAGGTGGACTATGAGTTAGCTATATTGGGGAAGTGAAGCAAAACAGCACCAGCCCCAGCTCCTCCAGTTCCAGTACAAGAAATTACTTTTACTAAGCTGCTTTATGATTTGAAACCCTCAGCAGTTCTGGGAGGGAAGTAGAATCTCTTAACAAGAGAATTCATGAAAATAGGGTGTGTGGGGTCAACAGAATTATAGTACAGGTTATTGCTCAGTTTTGTTTGTTTGTTTTTCTTCTCAACCAAGTAACTAAGCTGAAGGTATTACCAGAAGGCTTTCTAGGGGAGCCATTAGCTATGAAAAAGAAGATAAGCTCCAAACTGAATGGGGTTTCTGGGGACTCTGAAAGCGATGTGCAGTTCTTTGCTGTAGCGCAGAATTTATATATGACCTTGAACAACTCTCTCAGGTGGAGCTCCTGCTCCATTTAAGGCAGAGATAGTTGTGCCATTTTAATGGTGCTGGGATTTTATTTTTGCATAGTTTCTCTGCCTTAAAAATGAGAGAAATAGCAGAGCAGTAGTTTCTTCAGAATGTTGTGAATATAATAGTGTGAAGGATGAATGTAAGATGGTAGGGTTGCCCAAACGAATGCAGGACTTACATGCAGTATCCCAAAGCCATTGAATAAAACAAATAAATGTGATCCAAGAATATTTGTGAAAATGCATCATCTCAACTTCTTTCCTATAGAATTTCTTTATTCCTCTGGCATCAAGGTCTTTCTCTTTGGAATTAGTTCTCTTTAAAATAAATTTGTATTAACCAGTGTCATTTGGGTTTGGATTGTTTATGGTAACTTACAGACTTGCTTTCAGAAGTACACAGTAGGGGTGTGGAAAATGCTGATAATGTAATCTTTCAGCTCAGTCACTGCAAGAATGTCTGATATTTCGATACATAGCATGATTAAACTGGGTCAAACATCTTCAGATGTCTTCTAATGTAAGTGTTGGTGTGGATGATCATAACATCTGACTTTGCTGCTTTTCAATTGAGAAGTTGTTTCATAAGCCTTCAGCTGATGGCAATGACCAGTTTAGAGAGGATGTTTGTTTATATTTCTCTTTGCAGTGATAGTTGAAGTTCTTTTATCTACAAATCTGCAAGATGTGTCTTTCTCTCTGCTTTAAAAATGCATAAAAGTGTTCCTACATATATCTCAGGAGCCACCCATATTTCTCTTATGGTAATATTGCTCCTCCTCTGATTGCTGTTTCCCAGCTGCCATCCTTGGAATGTCAGCAAATACAATCAACTGCTGTCTTTTCCTTTAGACTTCAGATTTAGTGGGCATTTCCCCCACACACACTTGGATTTCTTTCCAATGGTTCCCCTCCCCCTCTCCTTTAGTTTACAGACTTCTCCAATGCTTTTTTTTTCTGTGCTGATTGCAGGAACACCCACCTTTCTGTGGTTTTAGTGGAGCCTTTCATGCTCTTTTCTCTGTACCAGCCCTCTAACCAGATATTTAGGCCAATTATTCTGTTCACTTTCATTATTCTGCTCCCACAACTACAGTAATAGCCCACTTGAAAGATCACTTGGCTTCTTTTACTGTTGAGACTGCTTGCTAGTTCCCAGAATGGCATCTTCACATCCTGTGATCTTCTGTTTCTTTTTTTTTCCCCAGAGTTTTATTTAAATTAAAAAGGGGTGGGGGGGTTAAAAGGAAAACCACACACATATAAATGAGCAGGGGGAAAAGGAAGAAGCCCAGATATCAAATACATGTGTTCGGGAAGGGAAATTCCAACACTGGCAGTTTGCAGGAGACGCTGAATATCAAATACCATTATTCAGTACATTTTCCACAACAAGACTATGACTAAAAAATCCCATTGAGATTTCCTAGAGCAAGCATTGCCTGCTTTTTGTTTTACAGTTGCAAAGAGTATGAATTTCACCTACAGTTAGAAAATGACACACAAAAGACCTTGTTTTGTCCATGCCCATCGAAATTCAAAGATGTCACTTCAGAAGTCTTTAATTAAAGGCTTTAAAAGTGTGTGTAGACACTTCTCATGATAAATTTCATCTCACAGTGTTAATGTATCCCAGATTATAGATATCATTTAAATTTCACTCAGGGTTTTTAAAAAATGGAACTTTTCTGCCTCCTTTCCTCTTGCTCCGTGTTTGCCTTTCATCTTCAGTTTTCATCACTAATATATGAAAGTGTTTGCCCTCTTCACCCTTACCTCTTCTGAACTGAAGATACACAGAGATATTTCATGCTTATTTCTTGTGTGGCAGTTACCATCAGATGAGAATATTAAGACTGGATTCCATTTGTTACATCTTGTTAAACCTCCCTTTATAATACATATAGATTTTGTTCTTAATACTGGAATTGATTTTTCTAAGATGAAAATTCTTCTTTGTTGTTGAACAATAGAGCAATCTGTTCAACAAATTTACAAGTAACTTGTTTGTATCCATTCAAACTCCTTTTTTAATTGTGCAGCAAAACACGGACAGCTTGGGGTAGGGATTTTTTTCCTCAAATATTTTATCAAACATTGGAACAGTGCAGGGCCATATATTTCTAATGAGGAAAACAAAACTAACTGTCCCATAACTTTTTCAGTATTAAAATTAGCAAAAGTATGGATCTGTGAAGGACATAACTCATTGCCACTTATGCAGACAGTGTGAACGTAGTAAGTCCTTAAATGATCAGGTATTTCATGGTGTAGGTTCTTTAATTACCTTAACTTTTAGAAGAAGGTTTTAACTTCTGTCCTTTGAACCAGAGAAAAAGTGAGCCTGCCACTGTACCAAATCCATCTGTGACAATAGTGGTGCTGCTTGTCGGGTTACGGGAAGAAAGAGACTGCTCAATATGAGTGATCAGCAGACTTTGTTTATTGATTGCCATTCGCTACTTTTATTGCATGGATAATTAGCTTATACATAGTGCAAAAGCTAAGGTTATCATTGGTTAAGCAGCAAAAATGTTAAACCCCCTTTACTGTGCCAGCCTCCCCAGACTATGTGTGGTTTCTGCATTCTCAGCTCCTGTTTTTTGACCTTGTGGTTTCTTATTTTAGCAACGTACATCAGTGTCAAAATAACGTTCATCAGTTTCAAAAATTCATGGTGGCCTTGCTCTCTCAGCACACCTGCACACAATACAGTGCCCCTTTTGTTCCAACCAATCTTCTACAGCTGCTCACAGAGGGGAGGATCAGCCTCACCAGAAGAGCTCCTCGTCCGTGTGCTCTGGGCCGCAAGGAACTGATGCTCCTTCTCAGTCCCTGATGAAAAGGTGCTGTTCGTGTGAGGAGTGTCAGCGGAGAGGCCGGGGATGAAATGGGCACTTCTCAAGGTCGGGGATAAATTACATACCCAGGAGGGTGCAAAGGGAATTCCACTGCTGTGCTGTAGCAGTTCAGAAGAGGACTCCACTTCTCAGGGCTGTCAGACCAACACCTTTCACAACTCATCAGCTCATTTGAAGGAAACACAGAATTCTGTTTCTGTTATTGTTCTTATACACACAGTCCTATGGTGACAAGGTTCTCTGTAATGAGGGAGCTCGTATAAGTCACATACAGAAAACTGGTTCTATATGCAGAAGGAAGAGCTTTTGGCCATTTATTTTTTGTGACATGCTGAACTAGAAAATAGGATGCAGGTCATGTTTGTACTTCATATAAGTAACAAATACATAACTATTTTGCTTTTAGAAATACATTTAGATAAAAAATGAATTCTCTGTAATTCAGAAAGTCACAATCCACCATGTCTTTTCAGATCACAGGTATGATGACCAAGGGTTGTGTACCTAAACTAATTTTGTGGATCTGCATGTAGCTTCTCTGAGGTATGAAGGGGTTTATGGAGAGAAGTGAGGATAGGGCCCAGGTCTAGAACCTCTGTGTATTCAGTGGACCATGCTAATTGTGTATACCTGCATCTTCTTAAATGTTACGATTAAAACCAACTTATATGCATTATTAAAACTTCCCAGGTGTCCAACAAGTACAACATTTTAATATTTTTTCTGTTTAATCCAATTTGTTCTTGTTATATCTCCAAACTACAGTGCCTAAGCTTCTAGCTGGATAATGAAGTGCATACTTTTGAGGTTATGTTTTTGCATAGATAAAAAAAGTATTTGCTGAGGTAATTTACTGTATAAGGTGTATAATCCCATTTATAACAAATTTTTGTTACAATATCAATGGACAAAACTATGTCTACACATTACAGGGAGCCATGTTTGAGGAGGGAAATACACTTTTCTGATTTCTTTCCAGTTGTCAGAAATGCTCTTGCTATTTTTCCTAATCTGTCTTCACTTACTTTACTGAACCATTCCAAGATCAGTTTTTTAAGGAGGTGCTGTGTACTGTGCTTTCATCCAGCAATTCCTGTAGCTGGTGCACATGAGAAAGTCAGGTTCTGTTTCAGTGTTCCTTATTAAAGAGTCTCAAGTGAATCCCAACACAGTGAACAAAAAGACCTTTCTCTCCCCTAACTGATTTTCAGAACAAGAGCACATCACCTTTAGGCAGCATCTGAAGCCACTTGGATTGCCTATTACTATTTTCAGCCTTTTGGGAGATTATATATATATACACTTATTCTGTGTTTCTAGGCTTAAGTGGAAGAGATAAATGCCCTGGCAAACTGTCTTTGTGTATTTTCACTTTGTTCTTTTGTGGGATTTACTTCGGACCATAATCTGTTAGGTCAGTATGTTGAAAAGTAGTGGAGGAGGATAGCAGAAAATAAAGGACCTTGCTTTTCACAGATAGGTGAATACATATTCTAATTTTCTCTGTTTAAGACTTGGGAGGTACATTCAAGGAACATCCAGCAGTTGGCTATTCCCTGAGTGAACTGTGGCTCATGGAAAGCCTGTTCTGGACAAGGTTTATCCTGAAGGACTTCAGCCCAGAGAGAACTCATGAAAAGGTGTTCTTGCAGGGCTGCAGCCTGAGGGAAGGACCCAGGCTAGGGGAGGGGGAAAGTGTGAAGAGGAAGGAGCAGCAGAGTGGAAGTGTTACAAAGGGACCACAAACCCCCTTCCCCACTACACATGCAATAGTGCCAAGTTTTCTTGGCAACGCTAATTTAATACATTGCCAAATACAATTTTACCTAAACATTTTCCCATCTGAGACACCTTTTTGACAGCATGAGAAAATTACTAGAGGTCTCTGACAGGCAAATTTAAATTGCCAGTGAACATAAATTTGTACAAATGATTGATCAGGAGCTGGATAAATTATTTGTTATGACATCAAGCAATCTGCTGACTTTGTGATTGTATAGAAAGTGATGAAAACCTTTGAATTTATTATCCCATTAAAACTGTCCAAAGGTACAGCCCAACCCTGTCTGAGAACAGTGTTGAGGTACCAGGTCTGCAGTGTGGATGTCTGATCCTGTGCAGTCTGCAAGAGGACAACCTGCCCCATCACAGTGTCCCCAGGGGTTGCAGGGGAGTCCCTGCTCTGACACCCACAGCACTGCCTGCCCCTCCATTATCACCATTACAGGTGCTGCCAGGGCTCTTTCTCAGCCTTTTTCCTGGCATGAAGCTGCATCCAGGGGAAGTTTAGGCTGGACATTAGGAAAAGGTTCTTCACCAGAGGGTGGATGGGCACTGGAACAGGCTCCCCAGGGCAGTGGTCACAGCACCAAGGCCTGACAGAGCTCAGCAAATGCTTGGACAACGCTGTCAGGCACATGATGGAATTCCTGGGGCTGTCCTTTGCATGGCAGAGAGTTGGACTCAATGATCCTTGTGTGTCACCTCCAGCTTGGCATATTCTGTATATCATATTCTATGATTCTATTTTCCCTGTCTCCATGCTTTAGACAGAGACACCCTGCCTTTAGTTATAGCTATTCCTGCAACTTCCAAATACCTTAGAAGTTTAATTATATGTACTTGAAAAAATGTAAAACAATGTTGTGCATAAGGTCATCAGATTAAACATTTCTTTCCCTATTCTTGACCCTTGGATTCTACATGCAAGCAAAATACCTCTGTGATGTATGGGATCATGATGTAGGGACCTACGGGAGATCAAAAACTTACTCATAAAAAAGTAATAAGAGAAATAGCTGAAGCTTTATAGGTTATGGGATAAGAATAGATATTACCTCAGGTGCCCAGGGGATGTAAAATTTGGCATGGCAATCAGAAAGCTAGTTAAATTCATTATTCTGATGTCAAACTGCTGTTCCTGTCACCATTTATAAAATAGCAAAATCTTTTGAATTCATTAATGTGATGAAACTGTTCAAAGAAATGTTAGCACAGTCTTTATGGAGAAATTAGAGCTGAATGATAATGATTAAAGCTCTGCTATAAATACAACCATCCAATATGTGTTATTTCTTTAACATATGCTGTGAAGGTATTTGGAAGATGCTCAAGATTCAGAGGGATACTAAGGGTAGAAATTTATAATTTACCATGGGAAAAATAAGAATAATTTAAAAAAGTAACCATGAAAAAAAAAATGAAGGGGAGCAAACCTTGCAATTTCTTTATCAGATCCTATTGCTATTCTTTGGCTGAGATTTTCATACAGAGGACATGGGAAAAGACCAGTGACAGTGGGAAGGAAGAAAAGCACTTGCACATGTGACCTATTTCAAGACTGGAACTTGGGGCTAAGTTGGTGCACTATGAACACAGTTTTGTTATCCCTGAAACCTACAGAACTACTGGGAGGGGTACAGAGTGAAAAGCACAAGTAACCCTCCTGTCCTTCCTCTCTCACAGCTCCTGCCAGCTGGAATCAGTTAATTGCTCTCAGCCACACCAATCCAGCTAAAGCAGATGCTTAACCTTGTTGTGCAGGATCCAGTGTAGAGAGCTGGCTTGGCTTATTCTGTTCACATCTTTAAACTGAATTCAAAAGTGAGGGTTTTTTTTAATAATATCTTTTATGTGTTCCTATATGTTTTAATGTTTGGCCATTTTGTTTCTGTAGAGATGTAAAGCTAATTTAGGCCCATTTCTGTGTGCTGTGCCTTAACCTGTATTTCCTCCTATACTCTTTTGAGGGGAGTCTCGGCGTATAAGTTAAGTTTCATTTGATATTAATGGTCATAGAGTTCTTTGGGTAGATTCACTTTGCAGAGCTTTATAAATCCTAAGTTTAGTTCCCTATTGCAAAAGGAAGCCCACTGTAATGCTGCCTTTTCAGAGTCTGCAAGCTCTAAGAGTTGTATTTGCTTGGGTAATCTAAGAATTTTCCAAAGGATCTGCAAACAGACAAACCTATAGTTGTAGAACCCTTTGTCAGTGTTATCCTCAATGGACTTCTCAAGCAAGATACTCCTTAGCTAGTTTAATTTTGGGTTTTTTTAAACTAAGCATTCCTGTTTACCGCTACCCTTGTTAATGTTAGCCACTATATACAGGTGAAAAACCTACACTTAAAAGTAGATTATATTAGAAATGCCTGCTAATTACCTCAGCCTTACCCATGGCAGAAACGTTTTCTTTAAGACTGAGACCTTGTTATCTATTATTACAGATCTCCCTAAATTTCTAAATTTATCAGAAGGTTTGAACAATATTACAGCTTTTTGGTTGCTAATTTATTTTATTTAAGAAATTTGATTGTTAGCTTGGTTCTTTACTTACAAGGCTTCAGGTCTTTTCTAGCATACGGAAGCTTTTATAATTCTCTCTCTCTTTTTTTTTCTTTTCCTTAGTCCTTTAACAACCTGATTTGTGGTTTGAATATTTTGCCTGGTCAAGTGGTCTTACCTACCAAATTTGATGAATATGAGTCATTAACATTGAGCTATTGGTTTATACAGCCAAATTAGAACAGAAATTACTCATTTCTTGGCTACCACATGAAGGACAAAGTGCAGTTTGTTCCCAAATGTCCGCACAGCTTTCCTGCTGCTCCAAGGCTGCATGTTGAGAGACCCCCTACCTTGGCAGTGAAGCCATTGGTTTCAGGGTTTTGGAGGCTTAAAGGATCACCCTGAAGAACTTCTGTGGGATCTCCTACTGGAATGTTGGGATCTGTGGAGGCTCAGTGTGGGGTTGACTAGTCCGTGGTGATGTGCGTTGTCACAGAGGCACTCTTGGTGAATTCCTAATCTTTCTGCTATTTCTTGTTTCACGAAAGACACTTGTTTAGTCACAGCAGGACTGGATGAAGTCTATTTTCAGTCTTTACTATCAGAAATAAGTTCCCTCTTTCTTACCCTACATCACTCTGTCTCTTTGGTTCTCATCTTAGATAAAATCTTGCTCCCATTAAAGGTCTAGGAGAGTACTGTCATTCATTTAAATGAACTCAGAGTCTCCTGTCTTCTTTTTTCCCCCAGTGGAAGCACTTGTTTAATGTTTTCATACCTGTGTGAGACCTTCTTTTCTGTATCCTGTTCTGAAAGACATTCAAAGATATTCATTCTATTCATTTAGACAAGTAAGGCATATGAATAGTCTTATCCGTTCAGTAATATAAGTGCTGCTCTTTGAAATCAGTGAGCTGAGTGCTATTTCCTATTTCTGCTCTAAGTTTGTTGTCTGCCCAAGCTCCTTTAGGACAACAGTTTGAGAAAGTAGGAATATCAAAGCTGCTGCCATGTACCAGTGAGCATTACATGTTACTGATAAGGAGCTTCTTATCTCCAGATTCTGGGAGCAGTGGCCAAATTCCATGTGCTGACAAAGACAGAGCTTGTAATGGTGAAAGGTTCTGTGTCCTGGGAAAAAGTGGGTCTTCTCTCTAGGAAAAATGGTGATGACCAAACCTATAGTTCTGAAATATCATCTCCATTTCACTTTAGTATTTAACAGCAAAAAATACTTTTTTTCTGCATCCATCTCATGGAACTGAATAAAATGAAGTTTTAGGTAATCTTACTGTTTAATTTATGTTTTGTTGAATTCAAATACATCTAATTCACTATTTTGCTGACAATTATGAACTCCTGTAAAGATGCATTTAAAAGACCTGCATTCCAGTTGGGGGGTGTGTGTTTGTTTAGCCTGCAGGTAACACACGCAAAGTTCTCTGCATGTTTTCTACTCCTCTCCATTGACTTTCAGTGCATGTATATAATTATGTGTTCATGTTGTCATGGTAATTGAATGTGGACTTTTCAGGATGTGGAAATCACTTGTGTTAGGCTGCAACATAGAAGTCAAATTAAAGATAACCACACGCATACTGTTGGTTTAAGGCTGACAGATTATAGAGGGACGTTTATTTCATTTGTTTAATTAATATCTAATACTTTCCAAGTATTAGGATTACTGTGCATTGTATCTTTGTGTGTTGGAACATCTCCTTCAGGTTATTGACCTAAATTTTGATAATGTATGGGCTTGTTTTGGACTTGATGCTGTAATCCTGTATGAGCAAGCTCTTATTTCATCAGTTCAAAGGCACAGGCAATGAGATTTCATGTTTGGTGGATGCACTTGAAGATTCAGAAGGGACGGAGGAAGGTTTAGGAGGGAGCTGTACAATGATACTACCCCTCTGAGTGAAAATGGGACAGGCCCATAATCGGTTCTGTTTGGCTTTCTAAAGCTTTGAGGAAAAGTTACTTTAAGTCTTGACATATTTAACAGTTTTAATAGGATTTGATGAAATTATATTTTCAGCTACTTTTATGATTTATGATTATTGTAAGATAAAAGAATAGGAGGGACAAAGCCTGGAAGAAACTTCTAAAAATTGTTTTAAATTACCTGTTGTAACTAAACCATTCCTGACACATTTTTAAACCAGTTCCCAGAACTATCCAGGATTGTTTATTTTCCTTGCACATTTGTCTTTACCTCTCCAAGGTTTTTTTTAATGTCTAACTGAAGTCTCCATTTCTGGAATACAAGTGCATATTTCTGTTGCATTATAATGAATTTTTTGGAAGTCTTTTCTAGAATAAGGTCCAATATTTCAGTCTTTTCTTGCAGATTGTTTTCTAGTTTGCTGCTTTTTCAAATTAACTGCATCTTTTAATCTGCAGGCAGTGTCCACAACTAAACAGTAATCCATTTAAAGCCTTCTCAAAAGCAAGAAAAGCAAAAAGATTATTTCATATGGCATTCAGTGCATGCTTTATTCTGTCTGTGAGGCTTCCAGAATGATACCTGCTTTTATTTGCAATAGTTTTTGATGCCTAAAAGCCAGAAAATCACTCTCTTTGTGAGTATTAGAAAGCAAAAAGCACTCATTTATTTACAGCATGCTGGGTGTGTAGAAATCATTTCCACAGTCTGCACACCGAGTTGCAGAGGTGCTACAATTTTATAGTATAATATCTGACATTACATCATCTGGTACTCCCATTTCCCAAAAGTGTCCCTCCCATGGGACCTCCCCCAGTCAGGCCTCCTGGAACTGAGTTGGTGGTCACAAAAGACCAACCCTTCCTCCTCATCCTCCTCCTCGTCATGATCTTCTGTCCTTCTTGGAACAGTCTCAAGACTTCTGAGTCCTGTTGAGTAGTTTTGACTTGGTTATATCAAGCAATGTGCCTGTTATATCTTTTCTAATTTCATTCTCTACAGACCAGATGTTCTTTACCTTGCTAAAAGTCTTTATGCATTGGAATCCTTGACAAGGAATATTAGACAACACTTTGGGAATCTTGTACAAAGGTACTAACAGGCCAAAGGCATTATCAAGTTATAGCAAAAGAATTAAAAAGCTAAACTAAAATCTATATAGTGGGTATTTTAAGGCATCACTTTGTAGATTCATGTTTAGCTTCTGATGCAGATCCTTCAGTGCCGAACTGTAGCACCGTGACTCAACCTACATTTCAGCAGTTGATTATTTGTGAGAGCCATAATAATGTACCTGTTCTCGAATCACAGTTAATCTTTCACAAACCGTTTCTTCAAGGCCTTTTCGGACTCTAATTGTGTCTCCCAGTGTGCCTGCAGATCTTCCCAGCCTAGACCTACCTTCAAATGCTCTCAGGTACAGGGTGTGATTATTGGGTTGTCCTGTGCAGGGACAGGAGTTGGACTCAATGATCCTTGTGGGTCCCTTCCAACTCAGGACATTATTGGATTCTATGAAGCATTGTGGGAGCAGTCTCTCTTCTGACATCAAGATAAATGATAAAAACAAAGAATAGTACTGGATTCAGGGCCCAAGAGCTCCGTTGGATGTCTTTAGACAGTGAGTCACTGATAGCTGTAGGATAATCTTTGTCTATAGCTGTTTACCCTGTAGTCATACAGATGATGTTTCTTGGTTAGCTCAGGAGACAGTCCTGAGCAATGATGCCAAGAGTTTTTTTAAAATATTGAAATGCAGCATCAGTTATTTCCCATACTGCGAGGCTTGTTACCTTGTTATGCCTTGTTCTTGATGAATCCATGCTCATTTATTAATTTCCTGGTTTTCTTTTAGGTGACTTACAAACTGGGAAAGTAAAGAAAATTAAAGTAACTAGGCTATAGTTTTTTCCTCCTCCTTTTATAGCAGGCATCACTTTTGCTCTTCTAAGGGTTTTTGTACATGTATTCATCCATCATATGCTCTCTGAAATAAATCTGATAACAGCTTTCAAGTAGTAACAGCTCTGATATTCATCCAATTCCCCAAGACTTTGGGCAGACATAATATGGCATAGCTAATTTTGAATTATTTGACCTACATATATTTCCTAATCTTTTCTTTCCCTGTTCTGTCCTGATGTTGTGTTCTCCTTTTTGTTTTGTTTTGGCTTGCTTTTTTTTTTTTTTT
>VXBX01005828.1:364702-380598 GCA_013400415.1 Scytalopus superciliaris
TTTTTTTTTTTTTTTTTTTTTTTTTTTTGATAACTTTAATTGCAGGAGCCAGTTGATTGCAAGTGACCTTCAAGGTAACACTGGTTAATAAACCAGTAAACAGTTCAGACTTCTTGGCACAATGTGTCAGTAGCTTAATTTTGCCTTCAAGCTACTGCCCAGCCACTAGTTTTTCTTGGTCCTCCTCTTATTCTGAAATGTATTTGTAGAACTTCATTTTGTCATTTTTCTCTTGCTAATTGTACCCCAATTTACCTGTATGCTTCAAGTCAATAAAGCAAGTTCTAGCCAAGATGACTAAAATTTAAAATACTTATGTCCATATTTATAACGTTCCATTGTATTGGGACAATTGACATTGTCTCATTTCTTTTTGTTGAAAACAAAGCTGATTTTTTTTATTTATTTTTTTTTCCATATGTCTGTCTTGGGCAACCTTGTTTGTCAGTTCTCTGACTTTATGAAAATGTTGCACGCATTGCTTTTATTTGTTGTTGTCTTACATGATTATTTTTTTGTAATTACCTGTGCGTGCTAGTCCAGTGGATTGTTCAGGTTGCAAGTTGGGTATTAATCAGTTCAATCACATCTTATACTGTATTTTTTACTTTAAACCGCACCATATTTTATATAGGGATACATCAATGAAAAAATGTAATTAAGTTAATACTTTTTCTTGTAGTATTTGCATATCTGACTTCATTTGGAACCACTTAAATAATGCCTTCCAGAACAGGCAAGTGGGGCTCTGCACACTCCTTTCACTACCTTACATATTGCTGCTGATACAACATGTTCTCCAAGTGGCATAAATGAGGGTTTTTTCATCCAAATGTGTGATTCAGCTTTTGTATTTTGAACTTTTAATATTTTTTTTAAAGACACTTTAATTTGTAGTTATTTAATACCCAGCTTTAAGAGGGTGGTTGTTTTCTTTATTTTTCAGATAAGGAATTAAACCCACTCTTTTAGAATGGAATATTTTTCAGTGCTATCTGCATCAGGTGTTCCATACATTCCCTGAACCACATAAACCTGATTTACAGTGGTTTCAAAAATTTCGTCAGGAAAGTGAAAGCAGTACAATGGAATGCAAGAAAGAGAAGGGGTAAGTGAGGAGGAGGGATTCTTTTCCTAAGTACAGTTCCGTGCCTAGAGAAAACCACACTTGCACCCCTTGACTTGCACTGCCTTCCTTTGGGTCCCTGGTGATATTCCATAAGCTCACCTTAAAATCCTGAGTGCTCCAGGACTGGTTTCCCAGCAAGTCATTTTACTTGCCATAGTATAGCAATCAAAATTAATCAAATCACCTAAATAGAACTTTTATTGTGCAGGGCACTCTCTGGTTGTCTCATGTCATGAATTTATTGGCTCTACCTGAAATTATTTAGCAGACATTTACAGTTTTGTGGTTGGAAGCCCCAAAACAGGAAGGCTTATGTCTTTGCTTTCTCTGATCAATACCATTGCTTCCTCAAATGCCATTAATACTGCTTGAGTTTAGCAACCTTAGTGATTTAAAATGTTAATGATGTCTGTCAGACTCTTTACACATATTAGCTCTCTTCCTGCCTAGAGCCATTAAAACTGATAATCAACCTTCTAGAGTCCAAAACTCGCCTAAGAATTATTAGTGTTAGTGCCTTCCTTCTGTGGAAAAATTGTCTTGTAAATCTGTGTTCCCCTGTTTGATGGGCAAAAAAAATGTAGGTTTTTTTTTTTTCTTGTGGTTGTTGTTGTTGTGTGGGTTTTTTTGTTTTTGTGTTGTGGGTTTTTTGTTTGTTTGTTTTGTTTTTGTTTGTTGTTGGTTTTGCTTTTGCTTTGTCACTGATTCTCAGGTTTTTTGTGCTGACAGCCAAAACTTAACACATACTGCTGCTGTTTTGCCTGTCTTCATCTTGTCTCTACTTCAAGAAAGTGTTTACAATGAGTTATTTAATGTTCCTGTGAATAGTGAATACATTTGTTTTCAGTAGGACTCTTTAATTCAACAATCCACTGGCTTCCTCAGTAAAGCTGTGGCTCAGAAGTTCCTCCCCTGCACCCAGTTTGCAGCCTCCCATGTGTTCTGTTGGGGTATTCCTGAATCCTACCTCACTAAAATGTGCTTGCTTTTAGCCGGGGTTATTCTGGTGTCTACGTAAATGCTGCTGTACTGACAGGGGGATCTGTGATCTGTGCAAAGGGCTCTGAATCAGTGGCTAGCTTAATTTCTGAAACTGCAGTTATCACTGCAGTGATATAGCTGAAAGGAGAAATTCCTAAATACCTCAGAAAACTTGGCACATACTGCCTTCTTGATGGTTGTGTAGCTGGGATTTGAAACCAAATTCTAGACTGCTGTCTTCTCCCCTGGTGTGAATTTACACTTGAGTTGCTGTTAGCTGTCTGAAAGGGGAATTCTCAGCTGCCTTAGCTTGTGTTTTGGCTTTCAGATACAAATATTTGCATGCTTCTACAATTTTGCCTTAGTTAGCAAATGTCATGGGAGGGGATACGAACACTTCAACATCCCATGGGAAATTTCAACAGTTAAGATATATTGTGTACAAAAGTGTTCTGGCCAGTTGAGTTTCTATCTGTACAGTGAACTGGAGGAAATGTTGATCCTGACAAATCAGTGAACATCTTGCTCTTACGTAATTTGGCTTCAGAAGAGTGAAGATTTCACCCTCTGTATCTTTAGCTGATCGGCAAAGCTGAGTGCTGATACTGTAGAAGGGTCTTCATCTCTGAGGAAGCAGGAGAAGAAATGCAGATAATGCAGGTGTAAGGGTACCTAAATACGTATGTATATATATATATATATATGTATATACACACATATATAAATATGAGCATTTTACATGCTGTTTTGCACAGTGTAAAAAATTGTGTGCCACCCTAGTGAAAGAAAATCGTGTCAAGACTTTCAATCTCTGGAAGAAGTTGTTCTTATATAATTCAGATGCCCAATTTGCCCTTAATTATCAAGGTTTTGTATAAAAGGATGCCAACCCAAGGGACCACAGCTATTCCTGCAATTTGATTGTAACTGTAGTGCCTGTGTGACACCTTTCTGCCTGTGATGTTATGTGTAATCCCCGTGTGCGGCTGCAGCTCTTGGAAGTTCTGTATTTGACTCACTACGGTGGTTACTTCTGAATGAAATTATTGGAACAGTCTTGGACGAAAAAGTACATGGAAGGATTTAAGGCAGAACATGGCAAAGCAAAGGCTGCAATTATCTGTAGCTGAAAACAAGTAGCTTTTAATATGTCCATTCACCTAAGAAGGGAGGGAGAATTATAGACCACGTGCTCTTTCTCTCTCTCCCCTTTTCTATCATTTCTCTTCTTCTTTTTCCTTTATAGAGTTTATCACCCATAATTTCAGGATGTGTTTTGTTTCTTTAAGCTGTTTTATCTATAGGCTTATGAGGTCAGTCATGTGTGAATTCTTTTGTTAGTCACCTCACCTTTTGCCTTGATGATAGAAAATTGATCAGGCCTAAAGTACAAGTTCAATAGACAACCCCCTTGGTCCTTTGTCTAGGAGAATAGCTACCATTGAAGGCCATGAGCAGGTTGCTATTAATATGACAGCCTGCTCTATCTCCCACTGTAATTTATAATGAAATACCTAATCTCCATTATTTTGATCCAAGCAGGCGATCCCATGAAAAAGTCTTTTCATCCAGTTCCCAATGGCAGTTACATGAGAAATGGCAAACCAATAATTTTTGTCAAGTTTTTTAAGCCAACAGAAATGCTTTTCCACTGCTACAGTTTCAAAAGGCACAGATAAAGCTCATTCACTGAGATGAATGAAAAAGCCATCTGGGGTTTTTCTTTTTGACTTCCTTTCCTTTTCTCCATCCTTGTAATCAAATTTGAGCAAAATCAAATGGGGCTTTCTATGAAAGTACCTTTTGTTGATCTGAACGAGCTGGTAATTTACAAAATACCCTTCCTTTGTGAGGAAGGCTAAAGAAAAAAAGAATCAGTAGCTTTTAAAGCTGGGCCTTGGTGGGACTCTAAATGCAGTGAAAGCAGTCTGTGTTGAGAGATTGAAATGCATTTCAAAGCCAGGCCTGAGTCAGGGTACAGGGAAGAAAAAACCTATGTGCATTTTATAAGAAGAAAAACCTGAATGGGAAGGGGAAAAGAGAGAGAGAGGGAGAGAGGAAAAAATCTGGATAATACATTAATCATTATTTTGGAAATTGTCTTCCTTACTGACACATACTGCGTAACTAGTGATTGAGAACTTGGATTTTTGTTCTATTATAGGCATCTCAACATTTGTCTGTGCTGCTTTAAAGTTTGAGAGGCAAGGATCCTTGAACACTGCTGGACTATGTTTTAAATGTGTATATATATTTTTTCAACTTTGCTTTTTGTGGTTCTTTTTCTTTTTCTTTTTTTTTTAACCTTGCCTGTGAAGTATTATGGGGAAAAATACTTGCAGGAAAGCTGAATTTTATTCTTTTTGGCATGCTAATGTTTATTTTTATTGTATTTCTGCTTACCAGATTTCCTAGGGGTAATTATTTCCCACTGACTAAGACCAAAGGACAGTGTGAACATCTAACAAATAGTAAGTTTATGCCTTGTTTTTATTATATTTGTATTTTATGCTTAATGTAGAAAAGCTGAGAATGTTTGATTAATTGCAGATTCAGAATTTTAAGAGTCTTATACAGCTGTATGAATCTGTTAATGAGAAATATTGATGTGGTTTCATGCTTATCATCTATCTCTGTGAGTTACTGTAACTCTTTAGTGGGATACGGATAAGTGCATTGTCCTGTGTTGAAGATAATACAGCTTTTTAAATAAACACTAATTTATATGTCATGTGCAAAGATGTGAGCAAGCCTAGCCCATATTTTAATCTTTTCATATTTACAGGCTTGATTAGAATATAAAATGATTCTCTCTTTCCACTTCAGTTTTGATTCAGGATATAAATGCTTTTGAAAAACAGCTTTCTGATTGCACAATATGAAATATTACCGGCAATTTGACAAAAATGTGGGCACTCATAGTAAACACTCTGAGGCTTACTTTTATTTTTAAGAAAGATTCTCACGTTATTTTTACCTTGGCTTGTGGTGTATTCTGGTAGAGAGGCATGAGTGCTACTGGCTAAGATCTTGTTATTATTGCCAATGAAGCACTAGTAAAACCACTTTGGCTTTTACATATTTGTATGAAAGAAAAAGCTCAGAAATAATGTAGAACTATGAACTTCCAGTTGTTTGTTTTAAGTGAAATGGTGTGAGACATAATTTGATTTGTGTTCCTTATGCATATGTGTGGACAGTGTCGTGGTACCCAGTTAGACACCATACTATGGGAAAACAGGCTGGGATAAGTCTTTTGCTTTTTAACATTACCAAAACTCCCAAGTCAAACTTACAAAGTTGAAGTGTGATTTCAGTTAAGGATTATTTAACGAATAGCTTGTAAAGTATTTTCTTTGATGTAACCTGACATCTGATTGGAGAATATCAAAAAGTTACTTTTGTGTCTGAATTAATTTTCCACTTCTAGTTCTTACCGTCCTATTCACTTTCAGTTTCCTCCAGGATTTGTTTTCTCACATGGTTTTGAGCCATTTGCTGCCTCCTAATGACTGACTTATAAAACAGCAAACATGGAAAATTTCCAAAAAAACTTTTTTGGAACTATCACTGCTTCATGTTTTGTGATTATCTACCATTTTTCATATGTTTGTCACTGATGAAGAAGTTTGTGAATTTTTTATGACTGTGCTCTGTGGTATTTTTAGCAAAATATCAAATTTTGTACAGACAAAATACAGTAAACAGTGCCTTAATGGGAAACTTTTCTAGTGCTGAGAATGGAAAAGACACAAGTAGCTGATTTTGTTTGGATTGTGTCCTTTAGGAAATGGAAGAATCTGTGCTTTCACAGGCTTGCATACCAGTATCATATGGTGCTTATTTTGGTTAAATAATTGTCTTCTTCCCCTCCCCTGTTTAAAAAGAGTAATTAACTTTTCTTTATTTTGTTTTCTGTCCTTCCTCCATAATACCTTCTTAAACTTTAAGATATAGTATTCATTAAAGTCTTTGTCAAACCTGATGGATACTAATTGATTATTTAACAAATGAAACAATAACAGAGAAAGACAGCATCCCTCATGGTCTTATCCTTGTATCAAAGTTTGTTATCTCACTATGTTCTGTTCTTACTACAGTGCAGCATGAGCTTCTTCAAAAAATTTCAGGACCTAGCAAAATATAAATATTATTAACTATATGGGATGTAGATAACAGATTTTCTCTGTGTATTCCTTCCCCTATCATGGGACCTTGTAAGTACAAATGGTTTGAATTGGGATGAGAGTGTTGAATGGAGTTCTACCTTTGCCCCTACTATTTATGTACATTTGTGGATAGTCTCTAAACCTTTCCCTCAGCTGGCTTGCACTCAGTGACAGCACTCCTCTGAAACATGGGTTGGATCTCACAGGAGTATCTTCAGCTGTGCCCGATTTCAAGCTGCCAAGTTTTGTCTGTGAAACTTTCAAGCTCAAGCACGTTTTGCATTAGAGTATAATGAATTAGCATAATAAATTGCTTGCAGTATTTTTCTAAAATAAATGTCCTCTCTACTTTCAATCACCTGATGGGAAGGCTTTGTTGCAGGAGACACTCATAGCAACAAAAGACTGCTACTTTTTTTTGAGAATATATATGAATGTATACTTAATTTATATGCATAATAAGTATAGCCTTTGATATGAATCTTTGAGAGGAGTTTACAGTAATGACACAATCAAATGGGGAACTGAAGTTGTCTATTGAGTTAACAAGTTTTTCCTCTGTTAAAGAACATAATCCAGTGCAGCATAAATTGAACAAGGAAATGCACACTATGACAGGTTAGCAACACCATCGGTGAGTTGTTGTATCTCTTGAAGTGACTGTTGAATATAAATCAATAATTCTAGTGCCCAAGGTTAAGATACTTAATCAGATGGTTTAGGTGTTTAATCAGACTGAGATGGACTGGGATGGGAAAAGTGTTTTAATGGAATTTCCAGTGGTCTTTTCTTTTATTGTCTTAAACAGCAGGAGGTGGGGACAAAGGACAATAACTCCTGGGTCTCGTGTGCTCTCTGGGGTTCTGCACTGCCTGCAAGAAACATTTTTCTTTCCAGACAAATTTTTGTCACTGAACACTAAAGGAGTACTCAGCCTTAGTGATTATACATAGCAGCTTATGATGAAACTGGGTTCTCATAAAGATCAATCAAAGTAAGAAAATGAGTATCTAGGCAGTCTCAAAACTGGAATGAGTCCCTTAAAGGAAAGCAAAAGGTGAAAAAGGCTACAGAAATATGTCAGATTGGAATAAGTAGAGTGTTAAAGAAGAGATAAGAGAAATTCTAAGAGTGGTGGGTATTGCTGAGATAAGGAAAGGGCATTAACACTTCGATGTCCCTGGGCCCAGCCCTTTTCCTCAGGGTCCTTAACCACCATTTAGATTGACTGTCCCAGGGCTGATCGCTGGATTCATTTGAAAGGGATGTCTGTGTTCTCATCACCTTAAAAATTGTAATGATTTTTTAAAGTAGATTTTTTTCACTCTGTTCTCACCATTCAGTGTGGTGATCTTAAAAGAAACATGAGCTTCTCCTCTGAAACACTAGTAAAGGGAGATGTCCCACTCAGGTGCTGGGAAGCAGACCAGGATATGTCTGCAGTAGTGCCGGACAATCCTGATTCAGTTTTTTCTGGTGCCAATATTTACTGACATCGGGTTGGTGGGCTGAGGGCGTTGCAGCATTGTTGATCTTACTTTGAAAATTAAAGTAACATGCACAGTGTTCTCTTTTAGTCCCTGACCAATATTTTATCTTCTTTCCCCTGCCCAGTTGGGGGGAGGGAGGAGGGGGGAGGAGTTCCAATGTTATTTTTGTAGTTTTGTTTTATGAGGGAGACATTTTTACACTGGTCATTTGTTATTTACCTGTTATTTCATTTATTATTCAAAGATCATAAAATCTGTGGCATAACTGGGACTACAAGTTGTAGTATTTTTATTTTCCTGGTTAATAAAGCAGACCTGGGAGACTCTCAGAGGTATATTTGTTGTTTCAGCTTCTGCAGGGACTCTGTAATGGCATACTGACAGCAATGTGAAATGAATCAGTTCTATCCTCTCCTGACAATTTGTCCTCAGACTTAGCTGGCAGGTAAGGGCAGAACTATAGGAGAAAGGTGTGTAGTAACAGTCTCTGAAAAAGCTTGATCTGAAATAGGGTTCAGAGGTAAAATTACTGTTTGCCGCAAAGCTCCTGGCTTTCACACAGCTAGGCAGCTTTTCACCTGAGAGACCTCCACTGTGATCCCTTCTGACTGAGTGAGGAAGTGGAAGCTGCATGTTCATTGACATCATGTTAATGCTCAGGGACCTCCTCTTCAGCATCAGGTGCTTGCAGCCCTTAAGCTGGCACTTCCGATTTTAAGTTTAGGGCATCCCTCCCATCTTCCTTAAAAACATTACTCTGTGCAAAACAGTTTTGTTGCGGTTCATCAAAAGGTGGAATATTTAGAACAGGCATACAGAGCACTGTAAGCTTCCTTGGGTATCATTCATTCTTCATTCTTCCAGTGAATATTGGGCTCTCAGGGATACCTAACACCCTGGGAAGAGCAGTCCAATTCCCTGTGCAATGATGTGCAGACATGCCACAGTGGCACCTCTGCCCGTGCTGTCTCCTGAGAAGTCTACGGTCTGGTCTTTGAAATATTATGAACAAACATTTCCAAATGCTGACTCCCTGTTTTGAAGGAAAGCGGTTTGAAGAAATTATCCTGAGTAGAGCTATGGTCAGTTTTGGGTGGGAGTGAGTTACACGCAGAAAGACCCCACGTGCTATCGCTTTATCACATCCATGTCACAGGGAGAGCCTGTGGTAGCTGCAATATCTATTTCTGGCTGAGGAGTTTGTGATGGAAGTGACTTGTAGCCATTGTTTCTTAGCTGTGTGTAACAGGAGCCAGGCACTATGAGAGGCAGCAGGGAAAGTCCATGGGAGTGGCTGGAACTCCAGTAGCCGCTTAGGCCAATAAACTCCTTAATTGTGCATAAGACAGTGGAGCTTCTCTGTGTGAAAGAGTGCACTTGATGCTAAATTGCTGTCTCAATGCTTGGGATAGCTATGGCTGCATCCTACTAATTCTACAGTTAGTTGCAGCTAATTACATAAAAGGTATTTTGGAGCCTGAGACAGAGGATATCTGTGAAAGTAAAAGACAAGCACAAACTCTGGTGTGTAAAGTCCTGTCTCTGTTTCTATGTAAGGTACGCCTTTTTAGACAAAAACCAACTAGTTTTAAGATTATAATGTGCCGTGTACATTAGGTATTTCAGGCACTTTATATACTTTATGTACATTACTGCATCTTAGATTCCTGTTTGCAATAATCTTTGTATAAGTATTAGTGGGTGGAATTTGATTGAAGTCATCAAAGTTCTAGACTAGAGATTTATAGAGATGTTTCCTGTTTCTTTTATTTTAAACTGAAGAGTGCTATGATATACCAAGAATATCCCTTAGATTTTTTTAAACTTTGTTCAGTTTTTTTTTTTATATTCCTTTTCTGCCCTGTCTTCTCTTTCTTTCCTGCTGTGTACATCTGAGAGCTTTCTAGGCCACTGATTGCTGTCTTAGACATCTGTTTATTTATGCAGTAAAGACCCAGTTCTTGACTGGAGATTCTAGGTACTTCTGTGCCTTTTTATTTGTGACAGCACAACAGTGTTTTTGTGTTAGCCTTGCATATGTGTATAGAAATAATTGTACCAGGAAAATAGTATCTGACTGGCAACCTTAAAATCAAAGGTCCTGTTTCAATTTAGATTAAGGAAGGATATCTTCATGGACAATAACAAACTAAAGACTGTTTCTCAGGCTGACACAAGCCTTCTGTGTGTTGTGGAAATGTGCTAATTATAACATGATACTATTTTCCTAAACTAACTTTGCAGATCCATGAGCTTAATCTTGTACTGTCAGTAAAATACTTTTGAATCTAGTGGGAGGTGGTGCAGCTGTGTGAAGAGCTCTTGAAATATTTGTCCACTTCTAGGACTTATGTTTGCTGTATGAAGTGATTAAGATCATCGCGGCTCATTTTGTGGTGAGCAAGATGCTTGCTAAGAATTCTCATCATTCCTTGTTTCAAAAATAAAAAGTAATGGACTAAGAATATTAAACTAAGCTCCATCATGATTGCATTGTTGATAGGTCTGACAGTGTATGATGGTATCTCTCGAGTTAGAAATGTGTGTGGTTGAATTTCATTGATATCTGCATTCAGAAAACATAAATGTCATTGTGCAAAAAATGCTCTTTTACAGTTTAAGGGAGCAAATCCTTGTGAGAGCTCTGTCTGTTCTCTCAGCTCTTGTGGTCTGATGCCTCCTGTTTCCTCTGCTTGAACACCTCTGTGAGGCTTCTATCGTTGAAGCTTTGCAGTAGAGCCCCTCTGGTGTCTGTCAGAACTAACATGTAGGTGTGACCTTTCTAATACATCCTGCTTTCAGTGCAAGTCAATTAGAGGCAGCAAATATGGACTAGAGGGAAATTTAGAAGCTGTTTTGTAGAAAAGGTATGAAGATTACATAATATATATATTACATAATAAAGTGTTTTGGTGCTTGAGAGCAGAGAAAAAAATAAAATAAGTGACAGAAACTGTAATCTGCAAATCTTTCCCCTGTGAAATGCACACAGCAAAGGACCGAGGTCTCATTTTGGTTTTGTATAAATTTCTGAAAGAATTTCAGCTTCAAAATGTTGCAAAATAAAAGTTCTTTTGAGTGGTTTCTTTTCAGACACGTATATTTCTCTCCATTTAAGGAAAAAGCATAGCCTGTGTATGCAAGAGAATGCATGGGGGGATTGGTAGCATACGACAGTGGATGTAGGAAATTGTTGAGTCAATGTAAACCCCGAATGGATTTGTAGCAGAGAGAGAATTTAAAATGTATTTGATTTAAAACAGAATATGCAACATCTTTTTTTGCTTGCTTTCAGAAACTTGCCGTGTCAATTCAGCCTATTACAGATACATGGAAGAGTGAAGTTATGAAATGAAAAGTAGCTGTAATACACAGATTGAATGTTTGGGTGGGAGTGAAAGTAGGAGTTACTGGGTTGGAACAGATTCCTTAAGATCTGTCACATCATACCATTAAAATAAAGAGTTACACATAGTAATTTTAAAGGGATATTGTGTAAAAGTTGGGAGATATTAATGCAGTAAAATACATCGATGGATTCCAAACTTATGGTTTGTTATGTGTATTATACTTACATAACAACTGTAGGTAGCAAGTACTTGCTGCGTGCACTGGATTACTTGTGAAAGGAAAGATTACAGTGTATTAGAAAACTTTTATTCCATCACCTCCCTCTGTGTGTGTGTGTGCTTGAAATTTTATTAGGTGGCTCCTATTAATGGGCTGATTTTTGATCAAATTTGATATATAAACAAAGTCCTTCAGAAAGGTCCTACATTCTTTCATACTATATTCTTAGCAACTGCAGTCCTCATATGAGAAGGCCAAAAGATGGAGAAATTGCATCAGTTTCTTCTGTCACAGACATCCTGATAGCCATGAGCTACTCACTTTATCTGCCTGTTCACCACAGATATCTAGTCTCATAATGGTAGCATTTTGATAATAAATAAGTAATTTTAAAAGTACTTAAACACTATGGATAAGTGGGTTGTATAAATTATCAAGATTTTTGATACAGCAGAATATAAAACTGTATAGTACTTTTCCTCAGCCAGGCATTTTGTTCTAGATCTGTTTGTTACTACCTGGATCCCTACACTGTCTTATCTGGGCACCTCACTATCCATACCTATACTTACAGTGCTCTGCCTTCCCATTTTATTGTGGAGTTCTTGGATGTAGAGACTAGGTTTGTGATTTTTTAGGATATCATGAAACATCTGAGAAGAGTGGTGAATTGAGCTCAGTCTCCTAGCCCTAAATTCTGATCCAGTCTTCCTTGGTCTCCCATGGAGAGCCATCTCAGGTGCCCAGTGAGGTGTAGGAAAGTCTGTGCTGACAGTACAATGTAGGGTTGGTAAGTCTCATTTGTTGTATGTTGCAAAGAAGTGAAGAATTGAGAAGAATCATGAAGTCTGGGTTTTCTGCAGTGCAAAATTGCATCTGGTATATCTTTAAAGTGGTGAAATACACATCTAAAAGTACATCTGAATTTTAAAGTGAGATCTCTTGCTTGTTCTTTCATTTCCTCACTGTTTTACAAACTGTATCAAGGAAAAAACACACTTTTAAAATCTCTTTTTTTAAGGGAAGAAGAAGAGAAATGTTTTTTAAATGAATGTGGAGATTATGATACATATTTAACAAAGCCTGGGAACTTGGAAGTGTAGACAGCCATTGTCTTTCTTAACCCAGAGGTGTGAGTAAAGGATACAGTGTCAGACGTAACTTTGAATTTTCCTGGCTTCTGTCACTTCACGTCACAACCTTAGCATTAGTAATATACATTTTTTTTGTTGAGGAACAATAGCTAAAAATGTATTTTGACTAGTAAAGTTAAGAAGATGACATGCAAATCATAGAAGTTCACTGTGCAATAGTAATGTGTGTCATTTTTTAAATACAAGTATAATTCTGAGTACATGGTAACTACTATCTATAGCTACAGAAATATCACCACCTCCTGCCTTTTGGCAAGAAACTGTATTTTAAGTTTTATATATAGATTACACAATGACATAGAGGAAAAAACTTTTAGCTGAGCATTATACTTTAGTGCAGAGCAGGAACTAAATATAGTCACTGTGTCATCACAGCAAGGTTGCTTTGTGGCAAAAATACAAAAAAATAAACCAGCAGAGATGTACATTACTGCTGTTACACAGTCATTACAGATAAATGAAGATGCCTACAGAAGTAGCTGATTACAGGAGATCCTGTCATGAGTGGTAACAATTGAACTGAGCAATGTCGTTTCAACCAGTAGGACCTGTTTTGTTAACTAACAAATTCTTCTCATTAATCTCTTTTTAATTGAAGTTGGAGCAAGCTGTGAGATTTCAGACAGAGAGACCGATGCACACTTTAACCTTAACCTTAACTAACCAAAAGAGTACTTTTGACTGCTTCTTCCTGGGGTGTAGCAGTTCTTCAGGCTTGTTGACAAGATACTTCCCCCTAAGGAGTAAGGAATTGGATCCATTTGCAAAGGAAGGAGAAAGCAGAAGAAATGCAGTAGTTCAGGGTGGCTGCTCCCTTCTTCAGCTCTGTGCTGGTCTCTGTCCTCTCTGTCTTCTCTCTCTCTCTTTGAGTATCAAGAGAAGGAAGAGGCTTCAGAACTGAAACTGGTTTCCATACAGCTCCAGGAGGGACAAATATGACTATGAGAAAAATGATATAATTATTGGAGCTGAGTAGAGGTGAGTAATAAGGAAAGGGAGACATTGTAGTGTTTCTGGGCAGGAAATGGGGCAGATATTAATGAATATAAAATTTGCAATAGGTTTTGAACTCCAAACCCCAAATAACCTGCAAGTGCAGGGCAGTTAGGAGCTTGTGCAGAGCTCAGTTGAATCAGGATAATTGGGCAGTGACAATTAAGCATTTTTCTTATAGAAGCATTGCTGCTTGGCAAAAACAAGAATAGCCCATTATAACCTGGATTTTTGTTTTAATTGTGGTTTATTAATTTGTGGGCTAGTTGAGCTGCAATGTAGAACAACTGAGTCAAGTCCTGGAAGTCAATCCTGGCCTGTCCTGTTCCTATTTGTGTTCAGTCAGTGAGTAAACTCTCATGTGAGGTTCAGGAACTGATCTGCCCTCCCAAGCCAGGGCTTTCCCCTTGCATGGAAAGCTGATCCCATTTGCTGAACCATGATGTGTTTACAAAATTAGGCAATTTAAATTTAAAAGGTTTATAATGACAGCTAGAATATTACCAGGTGATTATAGACCCTTCATCTGGCATATTAGAGTGTAAACCCTCTCAAACAAATGATGACTACTTTTACAAAATCTGAAGGGGGCTCTAATGGTGGAAATGCTGTGAAAAAAGGAGCATTACCACCTCTAGCACCATCTTGTGTTTTGCCTTAAAATAAAAGGGGAGGAGGGTCTTGAACTCCATCACAGAGCACAGAGACTGTCCTGTAAGTGTGTTAGTCACTCTCTGAACATGCCATTGACTAGCATGGAGATTCAACCAGAAGATATTTAGCCTGGATCCTTATTAGGCCTACTGTAGAATAAGGAAAGGTTTCCTACCCTGATTTGATTTGTGAGGAATAAGGAATGATTTGCCAAGCTTGGGGGGTGGGGGGGAATGCTGGCAGTTCTTCTGCAGGTTTTAGTTGTATGGCATTTAAATTACATGTAATCCCTCTCTGAGATTTGGTTCTTCTGTGGATCTAGACCATAATACTTGGTCGTGGTGTGGTTTTGTTTGGGGTTTTATTGTTGTTGTTTGGTTTTGTTTACCAAGACTCAAATTCACCAAAATATTTGCATGTTTAGCTCTCTTTTTCTGAAATATATAATTAAGTTTGTAGATCTGGACATAAGAGCCTGATCCTGTAAGAACCATGAGATATCACAGTAGTGATGCTGAAGCCAGTGGAGTCTTCATGTGTGAAGTAGAATAAGGTCACGTACAATGTAGATAGTCTGTCCTGTGTGTGAGATCAAGAATCACCATGGTTACTTATCCGGTATTTGGCGTGCGCTCTCTTGTGCTCTCTCTCTTTTTCTTTTTATTTATTTATTTATTTACATTTTTGTGTAATACATAAGGCAGATCCTGAATCTACAGCGTAAAACAATTTTCTATGTGAAACAGTGGCAGGAGCCTTTTGGATGTTTATTGCTTTGCAGCAGTGATGTGTCCATTAATGCCAGGGAGCAGAGGCTGATGCCAGAGCGTGCTTCTAGACCTGAACAACCCTGCTTGTAAAATGAGAATTGTTTGCTTTATTAATATAAAATATTGTTTGCATCACCATTTGTCATATTATGGGATTGTACATTTCCTACAACAGTGGCAGGTATATGGATGTTAAGTTTTGCATAACTGCAGATAGGAGTTTCTCTTTAGTTCTTGCAGAGAGAGTCTTTTAGGGTTGAAGGGATTTGGTGATCCCATTTATGAGCCACTCATCCTGGTGTCTGTCACTGAGCAGTTCATGCTTTTAGTGCCTGCTGAATGGTGAAGTGTTAGCCATGCAATCCAATTCCATTTATATAATAATTTTAAGACTAAATATTAAAGAATCAAGCCTTTTTTTTTTTTTTTCAAGTGGAACTAATATTTTTGTTCATCAAGTATATCCTCCTGTGTCTTGATCATGTCACAGTGGCAATGAGGGGTAGGCAAACAGCCATATGAGCTTGTCATTATGTAGAGCAGATTGCTCAGCAATTAAGTTACTAGTAGATCAAGTTCTGTAGAAATATTTTAATTTTTAATTTCTGTTTAAACACCAAAGTACTCGTGTGAATCTTTGGAAAGTTAGGCAGCAATTTAAAATTTGAACTGCCTTTGTGTGTATGGAAAATAGAGCTGTTTCAAGCATTTCTGAGAGTGTAGGTAATAAATGTTGCCTCTCTAGTGGCACTTTAGGTTAGTTTGGTGATATGTGGTTGTTCTTACATGTTTTTCTTGACTATAACCTTGAGGGACAAACTGATATTGTGGGGCATTTTGGGAGTTACTCTTCCCTGCATACAAATAGACACACCACTGCTACTATGCTGTTTTAGTCTACTTAGCTTTCTTACTTGCTGCAGTTAAACCATTGGTTTATACTACTGCATTTATAATATAGGCTTACTAGTTAAAAAAAAAAAAAA
>VXBX01005828.1:380695-476928 GCA_013400415.1 Scytalopus superciliaris
TTGGCTGGAAAATAGAATCTTTTTTTTTTTTTTTTGGCCCCAGTGCTTTGGAGCAGATTTTGAGCAGTGCTTGTTAAGGAAAGAGGATAGTCATGCAAAATAGAAGGCAGGATTTTTAATAAGGAAAGTAATGATGGAAAACAACCAATAGGAATATGGACAGGTAAAGAATAATTAGAGATCATCTTTAAATAGCATAAGAGTGAGAATTTTTTGCTCTGTTCATATCATTCTGTGTTGTGCCTTTTGCTAGGATTTTGCACATTAAGATTGCCACGTATTGCTTAGTATTGTTAATACGCAAAATCCTGGCAAAAGGTTGACATTGTAATGGCTCTAAAGGACCCATTTCAATGTAAATCCTAAGGGTCTATCAATGTGCAGGGGATTTATGTGGGTGAGTCCCATTAATGGTAATGGGACTTATGTGCGTAAATCTCCTCTGCATTGATGGGAAAATAGACTCCTTAGTATGCAAAGTCTCATTTGAAATCAAAGAGCATTTGCATAAGATCCATACATAGCATGGAACTCTGTGTGTTAAAAACAGTGTGAAAAGGGCATAATACACTTTAACTTCTTTAGTGGATAAATACTAGTGTAAAAGGGATACTCTTCGTATTACTTACTTTATTTTTAAAAATGCAACAATATTTACATCCAGCAATTAGAAACCAAAATAATTTTATTTTTATTACCATGGATGCCTGCTTTTTACATGCACTTGTAGTTGAACAAAATAATTATGAACCAGTAGAAATTTTGTGCAGAGCTCATGTCCCAACTTTCTGCATGAAATACTTAATTTCCAAGGACTCGGGGTATAGGCAGGATCCGAGCTTCCCTTGGAATGCAGCCGTGTCTCCAGCGGTGCCACCGAGTGTCGCTGTTGGCAAGAGCAAAGTCAAACCGCGCCTGGCGCAGCTCGGGGAGAGTTAAAATATTTTGGAGGAGGGAATTCACTTCTTTAATCTCCTCCTTGTAATACACAGGTGTTTGTTTTGTTAAACTGTTTAATATATATTCCTTGCCTTAGGGAGGCTCAGACGGACGTGAATATGTTACAACAAAAGAACGTGTGAAATGTCCATGGCCTACTTTAGTCTTTGCTGTCTGGCATCAAGATTTGCAGTGGTATTTTAAAAGCTAAGTGTGAGCACCAACAGTTTAATTATTTTGCTATTTCTGTGGTTTTGAAGTGGGTGAAGGAGAATATGAACTTGATTTTGCTGATGCAGGCAAGAAGTGGCTTGCAGAACGGTGGTGCTTTTTTAATCAGAAAAGGAGGAACCTGGGTGTAGGTAGCAATTTAGGGAGAGAGTTTTGAGTGTGTGGCTATGCAAGGTTTCATCTGCCCACAAGAGGAAAGGCTGTTTCTGTCTCCTGTAGTACCTCACCTCAGGAACTGGTGTCAGTGCTTCCAATGAGATTTCCCTCAGGCTGAGTGGCCCTGTAAGGAGAGCAATCAGAGTTTAATGTATTTTAATATTAAGGATATCTACTTCATGTGTTCAGGATGAGTTAATAATTTGCAACTTTAGATATAAAATTGTTGCATCTAGATGTTTTCCTTTATTTTTATGTGACCAACATTAACCTTGCAACCTGTATCTTATTATCCAGTGTGTACTGGACAATTAAGAGTTGCTCTAGGAATGCAGCTTTAAATAAACTTTAACAAGCATTCCTGAATGTAATAAACCTCTCCGAAATTCCTTTATTTTTGTGGGCAGAATAAAAATTGTTTGTGGTTTATATCAGAACCATATTTTTACATAGAAGAGTTTAGTTTATTCAATTAGGGTGGTGTGTGTATGCCACAGGTGAAAGCAATTTGTCCAGTTTTTCAGCAAGTTGATATTTCTGAGTGCATTGACTTTTGTCTTTCCACTTTTATGTAATGAATATGAAATTATCCAGCCTGATTATGGAGTTCCTAAAGGATGCTTTATATATGGTGGGCCAAGTTCTTACTAGGAACAATGACAGCTGTTAATAGATAAAGCCAGATTACTTTTCTTTACCTTTCTTTTTTCTAGTTGTTTTATACTGGGTAGTATCTTGCTACTTTTCGTAAAGTCCTACTGGGAAGTCTGAAATCCAATGGCAACAAAGATGATGGGTTTTGTCCCTGATACAAATATATCCCCCTAGGTGTAGTCACATTAAGAATTAATCTTTATTCCTGTGTGTCTTTGAAGGAAAACTTTCTACTCCTGTTTTTGTCAACAGGTGATAAAAATGAAAGAGCTACAGCTGTTAGATGGGAGGGGAAGGCATCATTAGAGACCCAGGTTTCAGCTGGGTGTCGTTTGCCCCGCCGTGATCAGCAAACCTGAGGAGGGAACAAGATAGTTGAAACCAGGCAGCCTTCACAGGTAAACTACCAAAAACTGGGGAGAAAACAAGAAGCTTTTCTGCTAAATTAGTCAGAAGTGTAATGAGAAGGAGTGATGGCAGAAGGAGCTGTATTTTGTCTCTGAAGGGAGTTACAAGCCTTAGGAGCTGAGGTGAGGGAGCTGCTCATGTTGGTTCCTCTCAGGGCAGTGTCTGTGGGGCGATGTCCCATCGCTCTCTGGGAACAGCCTCTGTCCCTGAGCAAAGTGTGGCTTTCCTGGTGGCTGTGCCTCCAGCAGCAGCATTTGGGTAATGTACCTGATGTTTTCTTCTTTGTTTCTAATGTCTATGATACAAATAAACTTCTTAAGGGAACTTTAAGCCTAAAAGACAGGCTCTATTAAAGAACAGTTGTTGTAGCAGTAAGTTTCCTGTAATAGCAGTTTGTATGTAGCCCAAGTAAGTATTTCAGTACTTGTGAACTCAGTAATGGTGCACAGTAACATGATTAAATATTTTTATGGTTATAGAATGTCAGAAAAAAAATCAGGATGTTTCACAATCTGTTGTTCTGGTAACTGTAGGTTAACAGATGGATTTTTTTTTTTTTTAATCAATAGATTAATTAAAATGGACAAGATGTGAAATAACTTTGTATCTTCTGAAGTCATGAACAATTGTGTATGTTATAGTTGCTATACCTATGGCTAAGTATATGCTGAGTGAATGAGGCTTTAATAATCTGTTCATACAGTGCTAAATTTACAACCTCATTTGTTTTCTACAAAGTTGTTTATGATACCGCAGTGTAAAAGAAATTAATCCCCCAAAAGCTTTTCATTTGTAATAAAGTGCACTTAGAGGAATGGGCAAGTTGCATCTGAACAGGCACAGTTTCTTGCATTCTACAAATGATCAGTATTAACTTACTTAATTTTGGTGAGTCTTGTGACTCAGTAAGGGTTTACTTGTAGATGTCAGAATGGGACTGATTTTCTTAATCCTTGCAGGATCTAATCCTGGACAAATTTGGATACGTGTACTGTTTGTATGGGGAAGCAGGGTACCTTCTCTTGTGTGTGTATATGTGTTTTGTTTTATCTGCTTCCTAAAGACTTTCTTTTTTATTTGTTCCCATAGAAGTCTAGGGCAAGTTTTAAACTCAGGTTTTTAACTCTCCTCTTCTTTCTTTCTTGAATATTTTATTCTTTGCATTTTTTATGTCAATTTTGCAATCAATATCTAACTCAGGGGAAGAGGTGAGGATAGGGAGTGGAGTGCTATTCTGCTCTGATGATTTGGCAACAAGATGTGTTTTGAATAAGGACTTCAGCAATGAAGTCCTTGGAGGACTTTCCATTGTGCTTTTTGTAATTAATTTTGCCTTAAGAACACAAAAGCTGTTGTGTCCAGAAAAGCTCTGTTTGCAGGTACAGAATATAGAAAGAGATACATAAAAGAAATTATTTGGTGCTGGTACTAGTGTGTTCTGGATTTCTGTGTAACTTTAACCAGAAAAAATGTCATCTTTGGAAGCAGTCTGGGCCCTGAAACCAGTCTGGAAATCTAGACTTTGTGGTGATTCAAAAGCAGACACAGGGTGGATATTTTGTGTTTTACAGGCAAAGGTTTTCAGTTGCATTCTTGGTACTCAGTTTTCTTTAACTTTGGTATCTTATTTTTACTTCAGACTATGCTTTAATTAAATAAGGTGACAACAGGCACAAGTGCTTTAAATCAGTAGTGTAAGTTTTGATACAAGATCATATTTCTGCTAAGGAACATTGAGGAAAGTAATTTTCAATGCCACCTTCTTCCTTTCCTCCATGCTAAACCCCAGTGTACTATCTGAATGCATAAACCCCCAGCGACTTAATTGTTTTGAACAGCTTGTGAGTGAAATCACACCTGTTCTTCTAGTCTGAAAAAATGGGAGTCATTAAGGAGTGAGGAAACTGTGACATCATTTGTCTATGAGGGTATGAAAAAAGTTGTAGTTCAACTGCCTCCTCCTTTCTTGTAATGGTTGCTTTTTAGGTGACTGCTCAAATAGGGGTTTTGAACCTTGTTGCATGACCAACTCTGGGTTTGTGGTTCAGTGTATGTGTAATATGATAATGGAGTTTGCCATTTCTTTTGTGAAATTAACTGTAGTTGAAATGAGGCCACAACTTGGAATGATAAGGAAAGGAAATGCCAGAAATGCTCTATCATAACTCAGTATCAATTATTGCAAACAGTATATAGAGATGGCCCAATCTTTATTTTAAAAAAAGGCAGGCCAAACAATTTAACCCAACTTTATAGAAATGTAAATGCAGTTTTTAATTAAATTATGTTTCTTCTCAGTCTCTAGACTTTTTTAAGAATATGTAATTTTTTTCTTTTTGAAAATAGTGCAAACTGTTAATGAATTTAGTAGTTACTGTTCAAAGACTGTTAAAACCCACTTGAAATAACATGACAATCTCCTCTTTTCAGTAATAGTAGTTTGTTAATTAGCTGAACTACCCAAATACTGAGATTATGGTTAGAATAGCTCTGAGTAGGAGGTGATAATGATGCACTGCCTGTTTTACAACACATTATATGCAGTGCACGTTAACTCCAGCAATGAGCAGAATCACAGACCTGTGCTTAAAAAGAAGAGGTGTGTTGTTATGAAAAAAAAAAGTCAGTAGTTAGAAACATCACCTTGAATTTAACAAAGTGCTGAGGTCTGTGAGTTTGAGCTCATCTCAGTTCCTGATGTTCACAGATTAGTCCTTAACTCACTGGTTAGTGTATGTCCTGAAAGTAACTGGAGAGAGGCCATTGCTCCCATGCCTGTGGGGCAGTGAACCCTGTGCTGCCCACCTTGGCAGCAAAAGCCTTGCTGGGTTTACGTGAACAACAACCGTAGATCTACCATTTGGGAAAGGAACAAATGTGCTTGTCATGCAAGAAATGACCATTCCATTTCTGCTATTCTTGTAAAACCAAAGTTCATGCACAAACATAATTTCTCAAAAACTGTGAGGGATTTTATTGTTTGTTTGCATTTTTTCTCTTTCTTTGAGGAACTGGAGATGTGCATTTTAAAAGATGTGTGTTTTCTGGAGACAGAAACCCCACAGAGACTTTTTTAAAGCTTGATACTCCCTTTCCATTCATCCATCTTTTTTTTTTTCTTTTTTCTATGTTTTCTTTCAGGGCATAGTTTTTTAATGAGATCCAGTAGACTTGATCTTACAAGTTCTAGGTCAAATTTGTTGAGGAATATGAGAGAGAATTCCCAGTCTTTTTCTCTCCTGTGGCCTCAAGACTACTGTCTGTTGTACTAAGTAGGAGGACTTTTGGGGAGGGCTCAGTTTGGGGGCTCTGTTGCTAGTTTAGAAGTTTGTCTGAGGAGCTCTGGTACTTCTGGCTACATGAGTCAAGACTTGTGACTGAGAATTGAATGGGATACTCCACTGTTACAGAAGATTTCTAATTTGTCTTACTAGATGACCAGTAAAGGTAATATCTTAGTTTATGACAAGATCAGATGATTTTGTGTGAATAGCTGTAAGGCTTTATTGCTGTCATGGTGAATATTCCAATTTTAGGATAATGGAAGGAGTTGCAAGTGTTGTTATATCCATCTTTTTTTTAAGGGCTAAGTAATACTGAAACAATAGAGGATGTTACATTTTGTTTTCCAGATACTTTCTTGCACTTGAGAATTGCCAAACGATACAAATTCTTTGTCTCTTTTCAAACCAAGACTAAAACTTCACCTTTTTTCAAACTATGTTTTTCGGGTGTTCGTTACATTGGCACTTAAAATTTTTCTATCTCATAGAAGCAAATTTACTATCTGAAAAATAATCAGCACATTGACCAACTACTGCCTCATTTGCTGGGTTAAATTGCCCAGAGGGAGAACCTTGACAGGAGGGAGTTCACTGTAGCTGCCGTTTGGGTGCCTTGGTTGCTTTTGAATTTTGTTTCTTGATTGAGGTAATCAAAATGGATTTTAATTTTGAAAGTGTCTGTATGCCTTTGATGTTCCACAGGAAAATACTTTAAATAAGCTAGAAAATAGTTTCTGTCACTATAGTTTTGGATGTTCCTGCATACTGAGCCTGATCACTGGGTGTATGGCAGGCAAAGAGCTCACACAATGAGGTCCTTAATTAGAGAAAGACATTGCTGTCTGTGCTCAAGATCCAGGTCTGAGGCTGCATGATATAGTTACTTTAAACTTAACAGTATTACTTTGACTATGAGTCCTTTTCAACGGGCAGCATTTTCTCTAAAGCATAACACAGTACAGTTAATTTTTATATCTGTACTGTATAGAATTGCATAACCAAAGGTATGTGGTGCAGTGAGGTGGTGCCAACACTCAGGTGGTGCATTAGAGCTGGGAGAGATTTGTGACGTCAGTGGTATTTTCCTTATTTCCTTTTGTTTGCATAATGTACACATTCTCTACAAGCTTAGCTCCAAAACTACAGCAATTTTTATAAACATGTCTGAAACTCGGTATGTTGCAAACATGTATTCCCAAGGATGGCCAATGTGCTTAGAGGGTTGTGGATAATGAGTGCTTCACATTCTATAGATGTGATCCAGAGAGTGTAAGATCCTCCTAGAATTTTCTGAGCACCCTGATGTATCAGCCAGAGACACCAGCAGTTACATTCCTGGTGTGTGTTCTGCAGGATGCTCTGTGTGTGTGCTGCGATAATGTCGTTCTTCAAGGTATTATCAGAAATTATGAGTAGTGAAACGTGTGGTAACCTTCGTTTTGTTAATGGGATGGACCACCTTCCTTTCAAGAAACATCTGAAAAGTGTGTGTATTTGCCCAAGAACTCTGTACAGTCCTCATGTATGCTGGGGTGGGCATAGGACATACCCATGGGAAGACAGGAATAAGATCTCACATAAATTAGGGACATGTGGGAAGCTGATGTACTACTCAAACCTTGAAGGGACACAAGAAAGTAGTTCGAGCAGATCCTCTGGTGTTTGAACCTCAGGTTTTATGGATTTTTTTTTTTTTTGTTCTCCATTCAAAATGCTTAAGAGGCTTTGAATTAATCTTCTCAAAGATTTATGTGAGTAATTTTTAAATGGTGTTAGATTTCTTTGTTTTGTTTTTGTAAGTTAGCGAGTTTGATTTATTTTAAGAAAGTGTTTGCAGTCATAATTAAGAGAGATATTAAGCTTAGTGTTAATTACACAAATTGATGTGAATATCTGATTGAGTCCTGAGAGGGTTAGATTTTTTCCAGCTGTGAGAGAGATGACATTAAAAGATGGATAATTTGTAAGTTAACTGCATGAGTTAAAGGGATTTGCAATAAAAATATGAATGTATTTCTAAACTTCAATAGAAAAATGTTTTATGATCTTGGGTGGCTTTAATGCACTAGTAGTGTGATGAAGAAATTAAATTGTAAGTCTGTGGTAGAGAGACTGCAGGACCATCCTTTTCTGTGGGAAATACTGATTTTTCTTTTTAGAAGAGTGAAGAAGGACCTGACTATTTATCTCTATTCAGTAAAATCCTAGAAAATGACCCCTCCCTTCACAGCTCTTCCTTTAGCATGTTTTGGAGAAGAACAAGAAGAAAGGGTATACAAATAGTAACTTCTGAGACATGTAAGGTTGACCTGTTTTCAAGGGATGCTCACTAGAAAGATTCTAAGTATTTTTTTCATTTGCAGAATAATTTCCTTACTTTCTGTCACCATTTTCAGTACAATTCAATTCAGGACCAGGTCTGAAGCTGAGGTTGCTTTGGGGAGAGTCAGGGTTGGGTCAGATGACTTCAAAAAGTTTCTTGCTACCTAATTTATTCTGTGTTTACCATTTCAAGCCTGTATTTGGAGCCAGTATACCAGAAGGCACCTCTGGCACCAGGTTTTGAAAATAGCTGTAATATCCTGGTATTTACAGAGGACTTTTTATCATATGAAACATTGATCCTAAGGCTCCTTTCAATGAATTTTGTGGGGTTTTAGCACTCTTGATTATTTTTTTTAACAGATAATAATAAGAAATAATTAGGCTGCTCTGTTTAGATCTAATTATTTTGAGAAGGTGCAGGATTTGCATATGCTGATGTATCATTCCAGAAAACTAGGAACAAAGAAGGGTTTTCCTTATTTCCTTCAACCAGCTGCAATGTGTGACTGTAACAAACTCCCTGTGAATGAAATATTTTTACTGAGTTTGGATTTACATAACTTTATACCAATGTATATGAGAAACATCACTGAATTGTCATGTTCCCTTTCTTAAGTGCCAAACCTGGAATCATGGTAATTGCCCCAAAGATGACTTGTGTTGCAAGATTTCTCTCCTGTCATGATTGATGTGCTCCCTAAAATGGATTGAGCACTAATGGTACTGATTCCAATGGCACCTGTTCAGATTCCAGCCTTCCTGGCCTGCTGCTCATGTACAGCAGGAAGGATGTCCCTGCGCCGAAGAAGATGAGCTCAGAGTATGATGATAGGTATAAGAACTTAGATGCAAAACATGTTGCTCTTGTGGTTTGGTTAGTTTTGCTTTGGTTTGTTTTTGTTTTTTTTTTTTCCTTATCCGACCATTCTCTTTGTAGTAAACAGGGCTTTCTCCCTGGAAAGGCAGTTGTCTCCCAGGAATTTGCCATGAGAAGGGCTGTTTTCAGAACAAGAGCTGTCCACTGTAGGCTCTTCAATTACACCAGATATACATAAGCTTCTTGTCCATAGCATTTCTTTTTGGAGGGGAAGAGGTGGCATAGGTAGGAATAGGGATAGACCACCAGGAAGATTCTCTTGAGAGTTTATTGTATGGTAACAACATTCTGTGTTGGTAGAATCCTCTGTGTAACAGCAGAGGTAGCAGTTCTGTAATTCAGACAAGGCCTCAGTTGGAATAATTTCACAGACACCCTGGGTTTTATTTAATTGTTATTTCTATTTGAAAAAGCCTGAATCTGGTGTTACAGTACAGTTTAGTCTTCATCTACTTCTACTACTTACAGTTTTAAATTATTTATTTTATTCTCCTTTTCCCATTGAGATATTTAGGAAGAAAAACTGTAAAAGAAGTACTGGTTTTCATGTTGCAGGAAGGTGTTTTCCAAGAGTTGTTAAGTTGTGTGGAAATTTCTAGAACTATAATTTTGAAAATCTTGAGATAAAGGAAAAATATACTTCCTTCCTATAAAAATGACTGTGTTAATTTAATTTTTAAAAAATTGCTTTCCCTGGTAATAGCTAGGTTGCTAAATTAGCTGGTGCTCTATTAAGTGTGAGTCAGGTAAATAATAAAAAAAGTTGAAAGACTTGAACAAGTTTTAAAGGTCTTGGAGTGTAATGCAATGTATGGCAAGCTTAATGTTTTATAAAAGCAGTAGCAATCACCTATATATTCACTGCCATACATCATTAATAAGGTCAGTACTGATGCTGCATATACATGCTTTTATCAAATCTTTTATAATGTGTATTCTTGGATTTGTAGAAATTTTAAATGTAATGTTACAACGGTGAATTTGTGTTTGGAGAAGAACCTAAGAAGAATCAAAGTACTACAATGAAAATATCTAGTATTTCAGTTAATTCAAAATAAATGGGGAAATTAAATTTAAATATTTTTAAAGAGTCCTTGAATGGTTTGTTGATTAGAAACTAATGTAACTCCTTGTCTAAGATAAAACACCAAACAGGCAGCAGCTGCTGGTAATTGGTGCAAGTAATTGTAGAGCCAATAAGTTGAAGAAGTGCTTATTAAAAGAAACTGCCTTCCTATCTGCTTGTAAGTTCAATTGAGTAATGCACTCTACATGTGGTCTGACGGTACGTAAATTATACACCTGATTTAAAAACACTCCATCTATAAGAGCTCCTGTTTTGCTCATCCATAAAATTTTTACTTTCTTTATTACTAACTACTTGCAGCAGCATATGGCATAATATCTATCAAATTAGGCTTTGAGGACATCTTAGACTGGCACCCTGCTGACTTGAAACATGTGCTTAATGCATATTGCAGTGTTTTTAACCCGTTGAGTGCCCCTAGGAAAGGCTTCGTGCTCTCACGGCAAGAATGCCCATGTGTCCTCCCAGGCACAGCCTGCACACCCTGCTGATCTGCTGGCATTCCACTGACAGTGATGGATTGGCCTTGAAATGACTGTTGCACAGACATCATTTAAAGCTCATTCTAAAGAAACTTTGAGGCTGCAGCTTCTTCCTTTGGACCCGAGAAGAAGAGTTGTAATTCAAACTTGAATTTTTTTATTTTTTTTTTTTAATTTAAATTAAGCAATGCTGCTCCTTCAGGACATTAGTTTGCATGCAGATTTTTTGTGAAAAATAAAACCCATTAATATGATGCAATCATCTCCTAGTAAGAGTTACTTGAAGTGATAGTCACTCATCACAAAGATGAGGTTTTGTTCACATAAATAATAACTTCCTTTGGTCTGCTTCTAAAAAACAACAAAAAAAGTCTATTTCCTCACGACTCCAAATTTTGTCTTCAGCTTAAAGCAAAACATTTACAGTCATCTTTTTCTTTAAAGATGCTGTAAGAAATATAGGCCTGAAAATGTTTTGATGTATCTTTAACAAGTTGTATACCATGGGTAAAACCTGAGGAAAAACTACTGTAGATGTCCACTAAACCACAAATTAAATGCTGGGGGAGAGGGGGAGTAAAAGAATGTGGTTCAACTGTCACAGAGAAGTCAATGGGGTTATTTCATTGTGGGCTTTGTGAAAGCTTTCTGAGTGTTCTTTGGGAACAATTTATAGTCTGAATACTGCTTTGCCTTGCTTCTTGACAGTGATTTTTAATGGAAGAGTTTTACTGAAACTGATTAAGAGGTTAAGGGTTTTATTTGTAAACTGAAATAAGCTTACGATTTCAAGTTACTGCTTCAGCCCCAAGGCTAACTTGGCAATGTGATTTACTCTAGTTCTCCCTATTTGTTGTGGTTTCCTTGAGTATATTTGAATGAGATTTGTGCTGTGAAGTTCTGCTGCTGAGGTTGGGTTACAGTCTGAGAAAATGACTGCTGATGGCCTCGCTGTACTGCAAAAGCTGAAGTCCTGGAAAAAGGGTCCTCTGCCACGTAGCTGAGGGTGATCCAGGAGAACATGAGCCCCTCGAGTCATTGTGGATGCACCTCTACTAGAGGGCTTTGCCAGCCTGTTCGCTTGGCCTTGCTGCTCTGGCCAGGCAACAGTTCCAGGGCAGAATAAGCCTGTTAAAAATGCTTGTCTGCACACATAACTGCTATGGCAGAGAGCTAAAGAAATCTGAGGGTGTTAATAAAAATAAGTATTATTGATATCTATCTGTAATAGTATAAGTAGTATTGCTAATTCCTACTACAGAGGCATGGTTTTAGTTGAAATGTAGACTGAAAAAGGGGGTTTTGAACCTTCTTTCTTGTAAACGTCTTGCTTTGAACCTTTTGGCATTATTTGATGTCCTAAGTTGCAGACAAATGCTTGTCTCGTAGCCCGGACCCTCCAGTCTCTGGAAGTGCAGTCTCCTTGGTTTGCTGACCTTTTGTCATTACTTGCTGCTGTTGGAATGGAACTGCTGTGTGATGGTGACATCTGATGAAAGTTGGTGAATATCAAGAAAGCTGAGTAGTTTCCTTTTAGTCTTCAACTTCAGGTGGGAGGAAATAGACTACATGGCACTTGACTTATGTCTGAATCTCAGCTTTCTTGATTGCAGAGGAAAAAGTGAATGTTAAAGGATCAAAACAAGCACTATAATTATTATATTTGAAATAGATTCACTATACTCTTTATTACTGAGGAGGTGACAAAGAAAGGCAACTTAGTTTTTAAAAAAAATCTCATACTTTTGAAGCTTCACAACCTGTTGCCTGCAGGTTGGAAGAGAGATTTTGAACCAAGAGCAATGACAAGATAATATTTTCAACAAGTCTAATAAATACTGCGTCTGTGAAAGTTGATTTTAAGTCTTTAGATGTTGAATGTGGACTAATCCCTGCATATTTGAACTTGAAATTGGGTTGGGTTCTGGTTTTTTTTTCATTGTCTGGCTTGTTCTTATTGATTGTTTGGGGATTTATTTCACTGAGATAAAGGACGGATTGTGTTTCCTTATTGGACTTAACTGAATATATTGTCCAGTTGTCTATCCAGTACCCATCACAGCATTCATCTACAAATTCCTGTCTGGGAACTGGGAGGTGTAACCTAAGGCAGCATATTGCAAGTAGGAATGATGATGGGGAAAAAAAGCAGCTTAAGGAAGAATGCAGAATAAACTTTCCTCAGGTGAATATGTGTCAAATATATCTTTAAAGACTAAAGATGAGTTAGAGAACTAAAATGTTCCTTGAGGATAAATATAGTAAGCCATTGAACCAATTTTTCTTAAAATATTAACGTCAACTATTTGTGTTTACATGCAACCTTAATGTGAGGAGGGATTCCTTTTGACCAACTCATTAAATAGAATCACCATTCACTATAAAACCCTTTTTATCAAGTTCATTGGTACCCAAAGTCCCTTTGACTCAGTATCTTATTTCTAACAATTACTCAAGACAGAATGTAAGAACAAGGCACTCACACCACAACACTTCTCCAGACTACTTCCTCAGGCTTCCAGGGTTTTAAGGATAACCTTCAGTGGGTTTTTATGCTGCTGTATAACATATTTTGTTAAATTCTATAGCTTTTTTATATCACTTGTCTCTAGACTCCAGTTCAGACTTTACAGTCTTTGTTGTCTTCTCCAAATCTTTGCTGTTTCTATTACATGACTTGGGGAGGGGAAGTGAAGAATTTGATTAAGTATTGAAGATACAGAAACACTTTGTGATTTCCTAATTTATTGTCTTTCTTAAAATATTCACAATGCTTAGCTGACTTTTTTGACAGCAAGTGTGCATTGAGTTGGTGTTTCAATAAAACAGTCTATTTTATGACCAAATTGCAGTAGTCACCTTAAAACCTCTGTATGCATAGGTAAGTGAAATGTGTTTGATCTTCACGACAGTATCTTAACTTTTATCAACAATCTGTTTCATTTACCATTTTATTGCTCGTTGACTTGGTACCATAACACTCTTCCCTGACACTCCCATTAGGGATTTGCCCACTAACTCTGGTAGCCTCATTTCTTTGAATACTACAGTGTTGACCTTATCACATGTCTTCATGAGCTGCTGCTACTTACATCATGCTGATATGAAAATTGTTTGCCTACTCACTATCCTCGATTTCCTTTGTTGTTTTGTTGCTTGGGTTTTTTTAATTAACTTTTTTTAATTTATCATGCAGTGATAAATTTCCCGTTTATCTCATGGCAAGAGATATCATCCAGGGTCCTCCGCCCTTCATGTCCTTTAACTGGTTTGCAGTTGCTGGACCACATGAGAGGTGGTGGTGATGTTCCTGTTGCCACTTTATTAGATCAAGTCATGGGGGTTCTGCTGCAAATCTCCAAGTCTGAACCTCAGCAATGACACAGGTTGGGTGGTCAGATATGGTTCCATGCTATATTTGTCTTAGCCCCCTATTAAAGTTCTTTAATGAGTAGAAAATAGCAACTTTTTTTCCACTCTGTTTGATTTTTCATCTTTATTCTTTACACCAAGCACTGTGTAAGCTCAAGGTGATGCCCTGACCTGTAAATGATGTGGGTCAGGCTCCCATCAGGTGGCTGCAACTGATTTACTCCAACAGGTTTTGCATATATAACATGTGAGTTGCACCTGTTTTGGAAACATGTGCAATCCTGCACTGAAGGAAACAACTGCCAGTAGAATCCAATTAATTTTTTGCAAAGTTTAAGCACTGATCATTGAATTAAAGAAGGAATTGCTGAGAGGGAAAATCATTATCTATTTTAATGGTCAGTTACCAGTAAAATTTTAAATTTTAAATTTCAGGTTTACTACTACTATGTGTCAAGAATATCACCAAAAAATACATATTTGTCTGAATATGTATGAATATATATGCTATACCCTGCTGAATGATAAACATTTATAAGACTACAGCACTGTTCAGTAAGGGACAGGGTGGAAGAACTTAGGTTGCTTTATTGTATTGTTTCAGATTGGCTAAAATTAAATTTTGTTAATTTTTCTGAAACAAAAAACCCCTACTTTCAGATAGCTTCCTAAATTTGCATTTTATTATTCTCCAGAAACAGCTTAATTGGCTCTTCCTTCAACAACTTTAAATCCTTTTAAAATATTATGTTAAAAAAAAACATGTTTTAAAAGTGTTTCTTTCCTTCAGGAAGGAGTTGCTTTAAGAGAAAAAATAAAAACCTGAACTACATATTGAATTTTCCAGGCTGTGTTTCTGCACAGCAATCTTCTGAAAAAGTGCAATTATTTTTTTTTTCCCCACTCAAACATGCATTTGAGAGGAATGAGTAGATCAGATAAAGAGCTGAGATTCAATTCAACTCAACCTTGAGTCACTCTCTGACTCTGTCTCTTTAAAAAGGGGGGAAAAAAAAAAAAACCAAGGTGGCAAAATCAATACAAACCAATAATAACTTCACATTTGTGGAAGCAACATGAATGGCTCTCCAAAATATTGAGACACATCCAAGTACATTTTAGCAGAGCTGATATTTATCAGAAGTCATTTGCCCTCAAGCAGATGCTCTCTTTCATTGTGCTCCTGTCACAAATGACTAAGATTTATGACAGACAATTACAGCATCTGCAGTTAGCAGCCTTATAATCAGCACCATTATTTAACGATTGGTGCAATAAACTGACTCCTGTTACTGTTTATCAGATATCAGTCAGTTCTGGCTATTTTCTTCAGCTCCCCAAATCACAGTATGGTGCAACCACTGCCTTTTAATGGCTAGTCAGAAGCAGGCACATTTTCACGTTTTGTACAGACTGCCGGGGAAAAAGAAAAGGCAACCAATTACATGTATGTATGGTGCCCTCTCATTTGAGATGCCTGTGTATGTAACTATCTCTATACAGTCTAAAACCTCTTGGAAAAAAAAAAAATAACAGCTTTTACTATTTCAGATAAGAGCTTTATTTAGGCTTCTGCATGGGGAAAAATGTCTTCTGTTTAAATATTCATGTTTTAAAGAGTGAATAAAATGTTGATATGCTGTAGTAGCCATACTGTCTTGCAGCATTAATTCTGTGTGCATTTGAGGAAGGGAAGATATCTGTTCATTTCCAGCCTCCTCGATGTTAGGCAAATATGAGAACTGTATTTTAAACTTAGTGATGTCCTTATCAAAATTAAAAGCTTGAAAAATGTCTCAGTTGAGCCTTTTAATGAATGTATATGATGTATTTGATGAGACTCCTATTTGGTCTGCATTTTTTCCTGGAAAGCTTGTGAGAAGGAGCTTAGATGATGCTTGAGCTGCAAGTCCAGCTGGAAAGTATGTTATGACTTGTTTGTGTTCCAAAAACAAAGATATAATTTCAGTGCCGTGTTCTGGCGTTACTTAGACCAGAGATCATCAGCCATGAGTCTTGTTCCCTTAAATAAATGGTGTTGTAAGCAAATGCTGTCACTGAGAGCAGACTCTGTCCTCTGTAGCCTGAACGCTAAGATTTTTATTTATTTTTTTTTTTAATTGCAATGACTGCATCTTGTCTGCATGACTTCTTGTCAGAGTATGGAAGATTTTATTGACATGTTCTTATTTATTGGGATATTCTTTTGGTTTAGCTGCTAAAAGAGACTGTTATCCATAAAGTTGTCAAGGAAAAGTTTGACCATTTAAAGTGACTAAGGAAAATAAGTTAGGCAGATTTTCTTTCTACCAGTAAAAAAGAAAGTGAAGGTAAATAGCATTCTTCTGTTGTTTGTGGAGGTGAGTCATCTTGTCAACATGTAGAATTTAAAATCACTTGAAATACTGAATGCTGACATTGCTCGGGACAGACAGTTCCTGGTCTGTGAAATTTAGGTGTTCTAAACCATGATGGTTGACTTGTTTGTTAATAAACTAAGAACACACAAGGCAGGTGATGTTTTTTGGTTCAACAAGTATCTAACCTGTTGTTATTTTCCATATGTGGAATAATTAATCACTCATATTTCTGAGGTATTTCAGCAAAGAGTTAAAAGCAAGCTATTACATATGCCTGTGGTTAAAATTTCACTTTTCATCATGTTTTCACAGTTATTTCACTTGATTTTTTTAAAGACTGTACATGTGAGTGGTTATAATCTTAGGAGTTCTCAAGTGAAATTTAGAGGTTTGATTTCAGGCTTCTTTTTTTCTAGAGTAGTCACCATTAAAATTGACATTATATTTTCAGTAGAGCATAAATATATTTGTCTTTTGCAGCAATTTTAGATGAATTCTACATAGATAGGAGAGAGATATTGAGTATACTAAAACTGAGGGTATGAAATACAATTTCTTGTCCACATGTACCTGTGTAATACTGTAGTACACTTGAGAGGGTATGTCTTAAACAAAACCAGAAAACAAACAAACCCAAAAATGAACCGGGGTGGGGGAAAAGAAACAAAAAAAGCCCAGGAAAAGCTGACTTGTGAAAATTGCACCTTGATTTGTATCTTTCTGATTTTGAAGTCATTCATGAACACAGAGTGTCATTAATATGCAGTCATGGAGCAGTTTTTTTTAAGCTGATGAGTATCTGCCATAGACTAGATTGAGACATCTGAATTAATTTAATTTTCAGCTGATGTAAATGTTGGGTGCTATTCAAGATTAATATTACGTGATACCAGTGGTAGAAGCTACTCAGTGGTGGAATGACATTAATATTTAATCAATAGAATTTAGTTTTACAGCACTCAGAGCCATTTCTTTAAACAATTTCTGAAGTTCAAGCTATCTATCCTTTTAAAGTTGTCCATATACTATAAATAAGAGATTCCTTAGATAAATTAAAGCCAGGTATAAGACTTTGTCATATATTAATATACCTAAGTTCCTACTGATGAACTGACTCTGCCAGACAGGAATATTTGGTGGTGGACAATGAGCTCTGTGGTGGGTTTGGATTATTAGGCTGTAATGCTACACTAAGTTCATGTAAGGAATTGCCTTCTCTCAGCTCTATTATAACAGGCTTTGAGATTTTGGCAAAGGAAATTGTGGGACAGGGTAATGCAAACTGTTTTAAGAGGATGCTAAAACGTTTTGAAAGTGAAATTGGGATTTTTGTTTTCAACTGAAATTAGAGGCCGTTGTCTGTCACCTCTGTCAGAATTAGCAGTAGGTGTTCCTGTAGATATTTGACTTGACTTGTAGGAAGGACTCTCTTGTCCACTCCATCTGATCCAGCACATGCTCTAATCAAAGCAAAAAATTGTCCTTTATCGTAATAGTTACTGAACCCAGCCAACTGCTAATTAGTAATGACTTGTTACAGTTTTAAGAAAAGATCAAATGTCTAGTCATGTTGAAGCTTCAGGATGCTGTAGTCTGGTGTGGTGTTAAAATCTGAGACTTTTCAAGCAGTTAATATTTTATTTTATTTTTTTAATTTTTTTTAATGGAATGTTAAATTTTTGTCTTGCCTATTTTGCTTCAATTAGTAAGACTTGTCAGAATCTTCACCTGGCAAGTGATTTTTTTTTTTTTTTTTAAATTTTTTTTTTTTAAATTTCTTTTGTTGGGGTGAACCCATTGTCCTTGTTTAGGAGCTGTCCAGGATGAGAGCAACAGGAACGGGAGCAAGTGCCACATCCTTGTGCAACACCTGTGACTTTCATTAGAGTTTAATTCAAGTGAACCTCTGATCAATTGATCATCAAGCATTGCCTTTGAAAATAACGTGCCTCTACTCATAATGTATTGAATAGATGATGCCTGTTGTGGCAGTAGCTTATGCACTTTTTCTTCCTCCTCTGGTAGCCAGAAGTAATTATGTGCACTGCTACTTGTATGTAGTAAATGTGCTCATATGGTCCACACGTGTAGAGAGGTAGAGGTAGCTTAGTTACACAATCTTCTTTCTCATTACATGAAAGAGATTTCTTTATAGGCTTAAAGGTTTCAGTATCTAGGGTCTAATGACAGAGTATATCAGCTTTCTCTGCTTGTTCTACCTCTCAGACTTTGGGAAAAGAGGAGAGAATGCAACTGCTGCTGCTTGCCTGAAGTTTGCATTTTCCTTCTTCATATTTCAGTGAAATGTCATTTAGTGTGTAGGGTACTGTTTCTAGCTTCATCTTTATAGCATGTGTCAGTAGTTTTCATTGTTTACCATCTGTTGACTATTGGCTTTCTGTTTACAAGATCTTGTAAACTGTCAAGAAGACCTCAGAAACTCTGGGTGTTGCATTGGAGCAATGCTCCATATGATAGAATGTGTTGAATTTGGGATGAGTTGCCCTTGAATGATCTCTAACAGCAGCGTGGTGGCCACCAGCATGCACTATCTCTGGAAAGGCACTTGTAGAGCTACTCCCACTGAGCAGCTCTTCCTATTTATCTCATTGTTAACCCAGAAATCCAGAGAAAAATCTGGAAATTAAAGCATTTGCAGTACAAGTTTGTAATCTGGGATAGAAGTTTTCATCTTGTTCAGAGGGTTGTTGTGAGACAGCACACCACCATTTTCTCAAAATAGTAGTTTCTCCGGGATAGGAATGAAATTGTAGGGCTGTATCCCTGGAATTGCTTTCATCCAAAAAGTGCTTAATATTAAATGAGCAGCAGAACATGATCTGCCAGTGTAATTCTGAGGCAAAGGCATTGAGAAGAGCCTTTGAATGTATCAGTGTAAGGAATTATTATTTACGTCATGATCTTAGCAAGAATTTTATTGAAGTGCTTTATATTGTTGTATTTTGGGGTTTGGGATTTTTTTTAAATTTGGCTCACAATGTGAGATTTTTAAAAGTCTGGTCTTTTAACCCAAAAAGTCAAGTTGTAACTTAGCAGCAAGTTAGTGGGAGAAGGTTACTTATAGCCGAGAGTTATTGTTGGTAAAGGATGGTAAACAAACACAAGTTGCTGTTCCAACTGAACTGAAATTCAGGCTATAATCAAAATATCTTTTCAGTAGTGATTTTTACATATATCACTTCAAACCTTTGCTCACAACAGCTTTTGTAATCACATGTTCTTTACCATTCTTGGTCTGTAAGAAGTTTCTAATTCTGGAACTGCAGATTGAAAATTTTGTTTCATCAAAGAACTTCAGCTGCTTTAGTTGCAAAACTCCTCTGAGTAGCTGGGCAGTATAACATAGTTATGATGGACAGTATTTGCCTCCCACAGCATTTGGTCCTCCAAAGAGGAGGTAGAACATGCCTGAGACATTTCTTGGTGAGAGACTATACAATCAATAAAAGATTGTAGCAGTAACACTTGTGTGATTAGTTTGTTCTGTCATTTGTAGAATTAGGAATGCCTGGAAAGAAACATCTTTTCAATGTAACTTTTATTGCTTCTGCATTTTGTCCTGAAAAAAAACTATTGGAAGTTGTTGTCCTTACTGCCTGCCCTCCATGTGCTTATATATACTGAATAGCTACTTATTTTTGCTAGTGGACATGAAAATTACCTTGTTCTTTTAGTAAAGAAAGGTGATAGGTTCAATCAGTCAATCACTAGATCTCTTGAAATTTTCTGATAGAGTAAGCACTAGTAAAAATATTGGCTGCTCTACTCAAATAACATTTGCCCCTTTACACCTTCGTCGTCAGCACATGATTTTCTGTCATGGTTTCTAACTTTTTAATTTTATAAAGTGCAGATGTTCATCCTATGGAATTTGGGACAAGTTTCTTGCAGTGCAGAGTGAGGACAGGACAACAACGAGTGTAAAATGCACATGTTGTTTGTTGTATATGTGTATAGGGATTTGCAGTTTGGGAAAAACACTGATAGAAGCATTATTATATTTTTAATAAGTTTTCAGAATAATCCAAACTGCTTTCTAATGCAAGTGTCACCCTAATACACCATGGGAGCAATGGAGAAATGTTAGCCAGGGAAACCCTGAAGAGTTCCACACTTTGCTTCTCTCATAGGTGTTGATTCATATTCATGAGTAAATGCTGTATTATTTCTTGAATATTCCCAACATCTCACACTGTCATGTCACATTTGTTTCTAGATGACGCAGAGGAGATCCAATCTACTTTTCATTAGATTTTTAAGGGTGACATTTTGAGTTACAAGTTATTATTCATGTAGTAGTTGAGTCTTGGTTTGTAAAGAAATCGATCAGGTAAAACATGACTTCTAAACTGGAGGCAATATCTGCTGCACAACCACTGCTTAATCCTCTTTCCACTAATATTTTTGTCATTACAGTCCTGGCGTGGTCAAGCCACACCAGAATGAATGGACTTCAGGCTGTGGCCTTTTCACCCTTTCCTCTTCCCCTCTAGCATCTTTAATATTTTAATAATAATCTTTAAAAGCTATGTCAAAGAGTTTCAGTTTGGAGTTTAACTGGAAACAGTGATGACATGATTTACAGGGCAGCTCATCTCCTGGTGAGGGGTGGATGTGGAGTTTAAAACATTTAAAAAAAAAAGAGATGATGAATATGGCGATGGGGATGCAAAAGAAGTAATAAAATACTAGAATGAAGTTGCTGTTACTAAGAGAAACACTGTTGCTTATCTTTACCAGTGTTTTTTAGTAGTAAAATGCATTTCTCTATTTCAAAGCATGCATTTTTGCCAAATACCCAGTTCTTGGAAAATGTATTCTTGAGACAAATCGTAGTATGGACATTAAGTTGACATCTGTGGAATTGGGGTGGTTGGAGTAGTTGGTTTTATTAAAGACTGTACAGTTGTGCATAATTCTTTACAGCCATATATATTAGTCTGTTCTTGATTTTGAAAGCTGCAGCTGAGTGGGCAATTTTCACCGTAATACTTGAAAGAAATCAACAATTAGTCATGATTTACCAGATCAAGTCTTTTTTTATTTTTTTTTCCCTAGGAATGAAATTTTCCTACTATCAGAGTAAATGCATTAGAGTTTTTAAAAATGAAAAAAATTACAGATTAGTTCATTTTAGAAGACTAAAATTTATAGGCACGTGAGAAGTAAAATCAGAATTTAATCCTTCTGCTCTTAGCCAAACATTTTGTGTAATTGGTTAGTAGTAATGCAGGAGAAAAATGAAATAGTTAAGTGTTCAGTGTAGCAGCATTGCTTATTCATGCTATTGTTGAATAAATAGTATAAGGGCCAGCATTACAGAGGTGACTCTGCATGATGTGTGGTACTAGGAGGAAAAGCAGGATTATTTTAGGTTGTTTTTGAGGTGTTGTGGAGGTTTTTGTTTGATTGGGTTTTTTTTTTCCTCCTTGGATACACTAGCACAATCTATGTAATAATACAATAATAAAAATATTATTACAGAAAAATTCAATTTATTTCTACGGCTTTTATTATTTGCTTAATATTCTCTAGTGTATCGCAGGATGTCATATAGAAATATGTGTTTATCAGCTAGAGATGTTTATAAGGCTACATTTAAAAGACTTTTTGGAGAGTTAAACTTTGAGCTAATTGTTTGTGTACAATGTAGTGATCGAGCTCCCCCTAGTGTATTAAAAAATCCCCCAAAGATTTAATCAAGTATTTAATGGATTAATAAAATGGGCAAATGTATGTTGAGAGACATGGGAAATAACAATCCTGTTCCATTGTAGAAAACATTAGTTTTTGGAAAGAAACAAAAATACCTTTTTTTTCCTGAGTGCTTTTTACTGCAGCTTTTCCAGTGAAATGAAATATGTCATGTTTCTAAAATTTTTCATAAATTTGCTAATAGGAAATAAAGCTTCTGAAACATTTCTTTAAACACTAGAATGTGTTGCTGAGTTCTGGGAATGACTGCAAATTTACCAACTTTCTGTCCTCTTAGGAAAAGATTTGTGTCAACCAGAAATGTTTAGAGCAGCTCTTTCTAAAATGAAAGTGTTTGGTGAAATCCTCTTTCTTTTTGTAGCTGTTCCACTCTATGCATCTAATGAAATCATAAACGGAAAATTATAGCTTCATTCGAGGGAATGTGAAGACTTACTCCAACAGATGGCATCAAAACACCGGGCTGAACTGTATGATTGCTGATTGTTAATTGCTTCTGTAAAACAATCCTTTTAAACAGAGTAATGCATTTTATCATACAGATTATAGTTCTATGCATTTTGGTTTTTCAATATGTGTTAACATTTTCTCCTCCAGTGTAAGATTTAGTGTTTGCATAATTATCGGATTAAACAACAGTGACTCAATTTTTTTTTTAAAGAAATGAGGACAAGTAGATAGAGAATTATGAATCACAATTTCTGTTTATTCAGAAATGCTAAATTACTGTACAAGTATGAGCTTTATTATGCACAAAACAAATGGAGCAAGATGCCCTTAAGTGCAAAAACAATTACCTAGTCCAGCATGCTTCACATGAGAAACTCCCCATGACGTTAGTGGAAGCCTTGGCTGTGTAAGGAAAGCAGAGTGCAAAAAGATACAGTACAATATCCATTAATCATTATGAAATCAATACCCCTGATTATCCATTTGTATTGTTCTTGCACCATAAGGGCTGAATATTTTACGCAAAGCTCAATGAATGGGGGGAAATTCTTTTAGATGACTTGGTTAGCCCATCAGTAATGATGTGGGGAATTACATGAGAGTTTGTTTTGTGGAGTTGTTCTCTTGTTTCTAATGTAGTCAGCCAGAGAGTGTGGCAGAGATAGCATGCTCGTGTTTGAGGAGTCTGGAGGCACCTCTCTGGTGCTTTCTGCCCTTAAGCCAGTGGAGACTTGTCCTGTTCTGATGGAGGATTGCATCCAGTTTGCCAGGTGTGCTTCAGGTTGGGGTGCACTACTTTCTCATAGAGGACTCTTGTGACCTTGCCTGGGTGAGTGTTGCTTTTTACCTCAATGTGATGGAGGGAGCCAGAAAAGTGAGAAAATCAGGCTTGGAAAATAAATTAAGAAATAGCCATGCAGACTTTCAGTACTTTTACTTCAGACTGTCTTTTGTTGGAATATTACGTTATTATATGTTCTACAATGCCTATTATAGATAGAACATGTAATTATATTAATATCATAACTATATTCTAATCAGAATGCAGCTGTCTGCTAAGTGGAATATGGGGCCTGCAATAATGTTCCATTAATTGGCCTTCGTGGCAACCTGTTACCAAAAGGGGCGTGTGATGACTGTGTCCTGCAATCTGTTTTAGCTCAGTGGATCAAGAGGGGCTGTGGTAGAAATGAACACTTACGTCAAAGTGGTATTGGTTTGTTTCTGTTGTGGGTGCAACGAAGTGAAAAGGATTTTCCTCTTTGATGGTGAAGTTGTCTGTGTGTAATGAAGTTTTGATCTAATGGGTCTATAAGGGTGGGTAAATGCAAATCTGTCCATTGACCTTTATCCTTTGCTGGCATGTCCTAATGATCTTTGTGCAGACCAGTAAATGGATAAGAGGCAATTCCCACAGAGTTTTAGTATCATTAACTTATTTGATGGTGTTTGTGACATTGGGAAATACCTAATTACATTAATGAGTAAATATAAGTTGGCCTGTCCTTAGCAGTATAAAGATGCTTCACTTGAACAGTTTAGGGAGCACCTGGTATTGAATGTTGAATGACATAGGTGTGCCAGGGATGTGCTTTGACCAATTCATTGCTCCTTCCCTGGGATACTCCTGAAATGGCATAGGAAACTGAAGCCACAGGAAGAGTCAGTAAGCCGGAAGCAGTAAGTTTGTCTAGACCAGTTTAGGAAGTCCTTTATCTGTTCCTAGAGTATGTCTAAGTACTGTACAGAAGCTTTTTCCATAATACTATAGGAGAACAATGAAAGGGAAAGAGGGTATTCTTCAATGCCCTGTTGTTGTAAAATACATCTATATTTTGCCGTAAGACACTGCAGCTGGGTAAACTGAGGCAAGGGTTAATGACTTGATTTTTCAAGAGGATTTAATTTCCCCATCTTTCACTGCAACGGGATTGCTAAGTGACAGGAGGGCAAAATGTATCCTCTGCATTGGCTTTGAGGATACAGCAGTCTCTAGTCTGAGCCTTGTACTTTTGTATTAGTGCCTTTATATTATTCATTTCTATAAGAATTTTACTTACAAACCTTTTATTCTGCCATGTAATAGAGCATAAATGCTTACAAAGTGAGGTTATCTGTTTTCCAGGTAGTGTGGAATGGGCCACAATCAGCTTCATGCCAGTAAAGCTGAAACTGGATTAGCCAGTGTAATGGTCCATTATGGAAGCTGTTGTTTTTGGAGCTGGTTGATACATCCTTTTGTAAGAAACCTGGTTTTTGAAAGGTTGAAGAAGGTACTAATAATTTCTGAAGTTAGGCTATATACTTTGGTGAAAGAATAAGGATTTTACAGTCAAAACTAAAAACAGTGGGAATAAATCCAAATTAAGCTGCATTCTGTTTTCTCATTCTGAAGATGGCAAACAATTTACTTATTCAGGCATGGAACCTGCTATAGGCTGACACTGACTGTGTTTATATTGCATATATGCAGAATTAATTTGTAAGGCCATCTGTTGTCCCATCCATAGTACCTGTGTGTACTGACCTGGTGGAGATGTAGTTAAGCTGTTGTTGGCTGAATTGTCAAAAAAAAAAAAAAAAAAAAAAAAGAACCAACCCACAAAGAAATTAGTGACTTGCCCTCAGTGTTGCTGGTAAAAGAGCTGATAGCACAAGTGAAAGCGCTTCTATTTTTTTACACTTTTTAAAGCAAATTAATTATTTCATATGTAAAAATCACAAAACTGTCATATTAAACAAGGTGTTACTAAATAATTTTGGATGCTCATTCAAAGTGGAATAATCTATTAGCATCACAGAAAGGATTCATAATTAACGAGGCTGTAGAGGTAGGCCTGCCTGCTGGGCTGTAAGGAATTGTGGAAATAGGCTGTTTCACTGATTGTCAGGAAAAGCGATTTTACCCAGAAAATATAGTATAAAATCAGAATTGTGGCAAGTATGTATTGAAACTAGATTATATTTGGAAAAGCAGTGAGATTTATTTTTTTTTCTGACTGGATTAATACAGAGTAGGTCTGTTCTGTACCTCATGTTTCTGTGTTATGCTCCATGCATTATACACAGCCAGTTTAAATCTGTCTCCAGGCTGGTGAGTCTTTTCTAGTTTAGGGTCTTTGGTGTGTCTGTTTAATTTCTGCTTTTGGTGACACTGTGGTCACTGAAAAATTGGAAGAGGGCAGAAGGGAGGATGAGAGTTGGCATGTGGGGACCCAGAGCAGCTCCTCTGCCTTGCTGAGAAAGTCCTTGTGCACTTCGTGATGTGGTCAAGATGAGTGGTCTTGGCTGATGAAATTAAAGACCTGAATTATTTGTATTAATAATAATAAAAACCAACTATATTCTATGCTATTTTTATTCAGAAGGTCTCCAGTGTTAGTAATGGCTATCTTTCATTATGCAATTGTTTTTAAGAAGTTACTTTCATTGTCTCTAATCTCGAGGGATTTGGGGGTTTCTTTTGTTTACCTTTTAAAAGCTGTCTTAATGAGGTTGTTTTATACCATAATTTTCAGCTTTTCTGTAATAGCGTTAGCTAGACTATTCTTTTCCAGTTTCCTATCTGTTAATGCAGCTTTTTTTTTTTTCTTTTACCAAATTTTAACAAGACTCCATATCACTGTTATTAGGATGTCACACACACACAAAAAAAAAAGAAAAGCCAGTGATGTTTTGAGCATGGATGTTTTATTGTGTTTATTTTTAAATACATTTCATGAGGTTCCCTGGACAGAATCAAATAAATGAATCCTGCAAACATCTTCATTATGGTGTAGCCAGAAAAGAAAGGAAGCTGAATTAGGACTGTATTCTTAGCATAGTTCATAATAAGTGTTATCTTTATGACAAGCTTAAAGAACATAAATTGCTGAATCCCTAACAAAAAGCATTTGAAACAATCGGCTAATTAGGAAGGGGGGGAGAAAGAGCAATATTTGTTTTCCTTTGCAGTCTAGATAAATAACGCTTAACATGAATACATAACTTATTTTGAATGATCTGTTGTGTCAGTATCTGGCACGTCTTTTTCAGTGACAACAATTAAGGATACGTGTAAATGGAAATGCAGACTATCTGTCATTGTCCATTTCCTGGTAGTGAAGCATGCAGTCTGCCTCCCAGCAAGATCATTTTGCCAGGATGTGAGTGAGCTGGTCACAAAATGCATAGTTGATTATCTCATCGAAACACACTAATCCTGGCAAAGCTATCCACTATAGAAGACCCATTGTTTGTAATAGGTCAGTTGTTACATGGCTTTCAAACGTGACTTTGGATATACATTTTATATATTTACTTACTGAAGCAAAATGATATGTCACAATGAAAACCAAACTTGAGAGAAGAAGATATATTAATCAGGATATTACTGGAAAAGAAAGGAAAATACACTCTCTCCAGAGAAAAGAGAGGAGGCAGCCGCAAACACATGTTATTTGGCTCAGTACTGGAACAACTGAAATTATATGGCCCAGACTATAGAGGAGATCTGACTGGGTGATCTTAACAGAGTCTTTGAATATTTAATTGAAGACAGAATTCAGCACAGAATGCATTTGAAGAATGCTAATAAACATCTGTTATATAATAATAATAATGGAATTCGATGATAGAGAAAATATCATAATTTGATATTTATTAAAGTGCAAAAGCTGTATTAGAAATCTGACAGCTTCTTCAGTGCTGCTCTATTGGCAGCAAAGTAGAATGTTCTAATGGAATGTTAAAAGCAATGTGGACAGAATGAGCGCTACAACTTTTCTGTCATACTAAATGGGTGCAAAAATTTTATGTTAACCAAATAGTTTCAAAATTGATCATAATTTAATTTTTTTGTTTCCCATGTAGCTGTTAGTGTGCGAGTGTAGAGAAAAATATCTTTTTCAATTTGAACATGAAAAAATATCAGCCATATGTTAGAGAATACCTGAAGTAACTATTTTATTTTGGTTTAATTCTGAAGTTGTTTTGTACTATCCTTCCAATACTTTTCAATTTGTAATAGTTCTTCCCTAAGGATTCTTGAAAATTCATTTCCAAACTAAATATATATTATGTGTTTTCATAATTTAGATTTGTGGTAACTACAGGATGCTCATTAATACCTTTCTAAAGAATATAAAAATATAAAAAGGATTATATTATATGAAAAATACCTAGTGGGCAGAAGGGAAGAAACATATGGTGGGGAGGTAAAAGTTTTGTCAAGTTCAAACAATACTCTAAATTTAGTCTTTAAATACTTCCACATAACGAAAATCAGAAATCTGTGGATTTTTCCTGCTATTAATGAAGATACAGTAATTGTCAATGGGAGAAGCCAGCTTAAAGAATATGGTATGCAACTTCCTTGCAAAGATACTGGTATTACCTTACAAGGTAATAACATACTTAAACCTGACAAGGGACTTTCAGTCCCAAGATCCTTTTCCTTCATGGTTTATTCCTGCTGGCTGTGCTGAGCTGTGCCAGCAGCACCTGAAGAATTGCCTAAATTCTGAGTGGCCACACCCTGCGCAAAGCAATGAGAATTTCTACTGTCTAAAATTAAAGCCAAGCTTATCCTTGCTAACACATACCACGTCAACACCCTTCAGAGAACCTGGGACCAGACAACAACTGCTTTTTAGGAGAATGTGTGCCTCGTTACTGTTAGCAAGTTTTAGATCTCTTGAAACAGTAAGAAACATGCAATGCGTGCCGTGAATATCCTGGATGCCCCCAGCCCTCTGTCAGGCCTGGATGGTGCCTGTCCCCGTGACAGGGAAAAGTCATGGCTGTCCAGGTCACCTCCCAGTGGAATTCTGCCCAGGGGGCTGGGAATCCCAGCTACACACTCATGAAGGGCCCGTCACTGTCTGACTTGTTTATGTATGCTCTGTTTTGAATAAGAACAGACTGATAAGCATGCTTATTACTTTCACAGCATCTTCTTTCTCAGGGTCTCTGAGCACTTTATAAATTCAAATGAATAATCCACACTGTATAAATAACAAAGCAAGAAGCTGATTCCAGATGTCTTGATGTGAACCTCTTAGGGAATTGTAGCTTGGTTCACTGCTGTGTTGTGATGCTGCCTCTCCACACGTTCATACCCAGCACCTCTGACACTTGTTGGCTAAACTCAGATTTGAAAGAAACGTAGCAGTAGTAAATATGTGTATTCCTGAAAGTTTTGTGAAGACTGGCAGGACAAGTAAGTCCAAGCTGATTTCAAAGTTGGGCAGATTGCAAACCTGTACAGCCTTTTTGGCAGTAAGTGGCCAGCCAGTGGACATGCTCTATTTTCTAGCTGTAGTCATGGCACATGCTGTTTCTTGCCACTTGGGAATGCCCTTGAAGAACAGGTATCAACATAATGGAAGCTGTCTATAAGCAAAATAAAAAATGAATTCTTAAGAAAAAGATTAATTGCTCCATGTGCAAGGAAACTAAATAAATTACACTGTACGTGCTGATGTGATGCTGAATATTATGTATGCCATGCCAAAGTAACTGCTGTTTCCAGGCAAGGTGCTACTCTAGTGTGCACTTCCAGTTTAATTTATAACACCACTTTTTCACGTACATAATTTTTAATCAGTGTAAATTAAAAATTTGTAGTTAAGCTCCGGTTTTCAATGACTTAATTTTAAGTAGGGATTAGAAAAGAATAGAGTTATTTTTACAAGAAAATCTTTCTCCCTGAAGTGCCCCTGAAGCGTAAGATACTATCCTGCAAGTTGGAGATGGGAGGTTTCTCTAGAATGTTTTCAGAATAACAATTTTGTAGGAAAAATTATATTTTCATTTCTACAGTCCCATCCTATGTCACCATGTTGTTTTGCATTTTCAAGCCAGTTCTTCCAGAAAATTACCAGAGGGGGGGAAAAAAAAAGAAACCCATATTCCTGCTCCTGCTGTTTTGATAGAGACCATGAAGGCTTTATTGGGTTGACCTAGGAAGTGAGCAGGAAACGTATGGAAGATGAAGAGAAACATTTCTGTTGCAATAATGAGATGGGCTTGAGCCATATATTTTACGTGGGGATTTTCACAGAAATACATAGGTCTGGCTTTGAAATACAAAGTCAAATACAATACAAAGTCTATGCGTTCTCAGAGTATGTGTATTAGTTGTGATTTCAACTTACTGAAGTTGAAGTGGCTTGATGAGAGTGGAATTAAGCTAAAAATCATTGGTTTTGTATGTGATGAAGTATATTCATAAAGAAAAGTAATTGAAAGGAGAGTATGGCTGTTACTGAGAAATAACTTGTATAGCCTGTCCGTCCACATTTCCCAACCACCGTGATTTTTAAGGAAGGCCTTTCATTGTCTTCTCATGAGTTTTATAAATAAATTTCTGGAACAGGTTAAGCTGTCTTTAAGATGACCTTAATATTATTAATTTCTTTGGACAATTTAAATAAAAACTGAACCAATATATTGAAAACCAGATTTGAAAATGAAAAGCTACTGCATAGAGTGCAAAGGATATGGCTAAGAGTGAGGACATCCTGAGAGTGTAAAATCTAGGAGTTTGAATTCTGGTCCTTATTATGGTATCACGTATGGAAAAGTCTTATCAAACTTGATGTAAAAGTAAAGAGAAATTAATTAAAAAAAAATCAGATTATAGAAAAATATTCAAGGCTTATCATACTTTATGGATACAGGATCATTTTAAGTCAACCTGTAATCATGGTAAGACTTTTATGTGACCTTTTCAAATTTAAATATAGAAAGCTATATAGCCATAATATAGCTAAAGGTTTGTTGTGCAAGATGAGGAAAAAGCAGCATATATGGACTGTTTTTAATAGTCCATATAGATTTGAATATCATATAGATTTGAATATCAGATAATATTTTATTAGCGCATGCCTAATTTTCTCATTCCTGATCTTAACTATGAGGACTTCAGAAGAGAGATCTCCCAGCAACTATGGGTACAGTATTATCTGTGACCAGAGAAAAGATGGGTTCAGTTGAAGCTGGATTAGGCCAGCAGATGTGTGCTGTCAGGTCTTTTTTGATCCAGCCTGGAAGTCTGTTGTATAATACCAATTGCTGTATTTGAACAGCATCAGCAGGAATTTCTGTGGTACAGGGCTCTCTTCCTCACACTGTTGTCCTCTAGATAGAGTTACAGTAGTAACTTCAGGTGATGTTACGTGCTGTGTAAATGCCACAAAATATTACTGTATAAGCAACATCTCGTAAACGTGAGACCTCTGACAGCAAAAGCATTTGTAATCTTTGCTGCTAGAAAAGATTGTGGGTTTGCAGATTTTCTCTAGAGCAGAAGCTTTCTGAGCTCCCCGTATTGCTATTTATGGTTGGTAATATGATGTGTTTACAGCAGTCAACTTTGTGATTAAAGATATCAAAAAGTATGTGTAGATAATTAGAATATTTTTGAAAGGTGAGTTGCTTCCTACCTTCCTGATTATGGAATGTCTACTGATTCAAAAATGCACTTGGAAAGACCTACAAAGCCCAAGTCAGTGAAAGGAAAAATGGAAATAATGCTGATTTATGGAGATGATCCTCTTCACCCCCCAGTCTGGTATGTAGTTCTTTACAATGATAGAATCATAGAATCATTTAGGTTGGAAAAGACTCTGGTATAACAGCTCTTCCATGAAGTTTATTCATAGTATAAAATCATTTCCAGGAAAAAACTTTCTGACCAACTGTCAGCACAAAACCTATTTCAGAGTAAATATTAGAGCTCTCAAAAATTTTCTGCATTATTTTCCTCCGTCAGCTGTGCAATCGTCCCTAATAGCTATGAGGGATGTTATGAAGGCAGTTCTATTCTTTTCTTTTTAATTGATATAAAATTCAGTTCACTAATTAGTGAAAATAGAATGTCTTTTGATAAAATGCTCCTTGAAATAAACACTGATAAACAAATTAATTTATATGCTTTATAGTCTTGTAGGAGAAGAAATAGAATGATGTTCACATACAAGACCCTAAAGCCTTCATACTGATAGATTTAGTGTTGGTCTGTCTTCAGACTTTGCAGCCAGTATACTAATTGGATCTTGAAGATCAGGAGCAAAATTTTCAAGGCAAAAGTTCTTCAGATTGTCTAGCAGTTTTTTGGAGCAGAGATTTCTGATTTCACCTTGGTTCACTGTACCTATAGGCTCAGTACTAGGATGCAATGCTCTGCTGCAGGAATTAATGTCTGGAATTTCTGAATGCAAGATCCATATATGAAGAGGTGTTTCTATTTGAGTTCTTCCTTTTTCCTCTTCAGTGTGTGAAGAATATTGTTGATACACTGACTGGTGGTTCTTGCCTCTCTTCCTGGGAATTGGTAGTGAATGTCAGACTAGAGTGTGTTTATGTAAGGTATGCAGTTGTACAGTAGCTCTTACAGTAGATCAATGTGGCTAAAAGCTATTCCTCTGAGAAACATTATCTACTTTGCTGCTTATGCTGAATATAAGACAGCAGCTTGTTCTGGCTGCAACAGCACCAGTAAATGCTTTCTGGCTATCTGCTGTTTGAACATCCGGTGAATAACCTGTGAATTACACTGCTTGGCCAACCTCTGTGTTATCTAACCCCTGGGGCACTAATTCTCCGTGTGAGTCTCCCGAGAAAGATGAGGTATTTCATGAGACCAGGGGAAGTGGCAGTAGATCATTCCAGTAATGAGAAAAGAGAGGTTGTTGAGCAATGCTTTTACAGCTGCCCTGGAGCAACAGGAAGTATCTATGTGAAGCAGTCCATACGCAGTGTTGCACATTGGCTTAAGCCATGAAACCTGTAAATTGGAAGAACAGAATTTGCAGTTATTCAATTGAAGTTAGAATATGTTTCTTGCTCTGTTAAATAGTGTTATTGCTGTTGTTAAGTGTATACTGAATATATGGTAACTGTATACTGTCTATGGTAATAGCTGGGGGTTACTGATGGTCTGAAAGAGAACAGATTTTTGTTTTTTAAATTCTAACCTACTTTATCAGCAAGATGCTCCTGAAGGATTCAGAAGGCTCAGTGCCTTCTTCAAAAGGGTTTGAGATAATGCAAGACGTACCAGTTTCATAGGGAGAAGGTTCATATATGACATCAGCTAACTAATAAAGCTCAGATTTTAATGTAAGTTCTAGAGTATGCATAAAAATGTGAGAGAAATTCTGTTGAACTCTGCTGATGAGGAAGTGGAAAAAAAAGAGATATGCTTAGGTTCAAAGAAAGGGGAGACTGAGACTTGCTCTGGACTCCTGGTAAGCTAAAGTACCTTAGAAGTCTTAAACAGCAAAGGTACCTATGATGCACAGAAGTACATATGTAAAGCAGGGGAAGACACTTCATGTGCTAATGCCAGTTGTCTGTCAGTCCAAGTTTCTGTCTTACAGTAACTGTAGAGAGAAAAAAGGGGAACGTTGGTGTTTTTCGTGACAGTAATGATCCTGTGATGGCATTGATAGCAAGTGTTCCAGCAATGTGCCCGAAACCTGGCATTTCTGTTGTTTGGACGCGTGTTCTTGGTCAAAGTTTCCAAGAGCCTGATTCCACTGTTATTTGGCACTAAACTTCTTTTCCATCTCTTTTTTCTATATGCTTCCATAGTTGGATATGTGTGCTGTAAACTAAGAGATCCTTCAAAACTCTGGGTGCCTGCATCTGTATCAGAGTGTGTGTATATCAGGGAACGTTTAATGGGTCTGTAATTGAATCTAAGTGGTAAGAGACTTTTAAAAAATATTGCTTAGTGTTTCTGTACTAATGGGATAAATGTCATATTTTAACTATTGCTCTGTATCGAATCTATTATGCACAGTATTCAATAATTCCCCAAATCTTGATTTACCCAATTGAAAGTGACCCTGGGCATAAATTCTAAGCAGAGAAAGGCTCTGATTCCTTGATCTTTGGCACTCTTTTGTTGAAACAGAACATGGTGTCTTAAATCAGCAGAATAATTTAGGAATGGTAGATACTGAAACAACTAATTTTTCTTTCCTGTAATCTGCATAGACTTCAAAATGCCTACAAAGCACAAAGTGCCAGTTCATATAATTTGTTGGCAAGGATAAAAAGAAGAAAGGAAATGATTTCCTAAGCGTGTGAATCAGCCCAGCTTTAACAGATATTTTTCTGTCATGTGCAGCCTGAGGGCTTATGCCTATCTGAGCTTTATTTGACAATTACCACTTGCCAGCATAATTAAATGATAATTTATAAATACTGAGAGAGCATTATGGGGAAGAGCAAATAGGTGCTTATCAGGGCATTGAATAAACTTGATCTGCCTCACTGGCAATTTTCATCTCTTATCTAGGTTGTTAACTGGTCTCCTTTTTTTTTTTTTTTTTTTTTTCCCCCCTCCCTGAAATATGTTAAAGCAAAACCCAGATTTTCAGGAAACCAAACTTATTTACAAACTTAAAAGAAGAAGCCAATNCTTCCTTTTTTTTTTTTTTTTTTTTTTTTCATATTCCTAACATTAGTTTTTCTCCTACTGCTTTTGCCATTAATATTTTATAAAATAGCAAATAGTAAAGGGCACATCATGGGTATGTGTGCCTGTGTGAGAATGAGAAGAAAATCTACGTAACACATATTTGTTAGTGTTTCCATGAGGTTCCTGATTGTAAGTCTCCTACTTTTATTTATTTATTTATTTGTGTGTGTTTAATGAGTCTGGAGTAAGAGCAAGGCTCTAATATTACAAAATGCCGTGGATGATAGCCAGTTGTGGGAAAGCTTCTCCATGGCCTTTCTTAGCTAAAAATGATACTAAATAGGCATCACCAAAGTTCTCACCCTCATGCTGGATATTAAATAAATAAATAAATAAATGCCAAGCACAGATTTCTAAAGCTCTGAGGTCTTTCGTACCATCCATATTTCATTTTGAGGCTCTTGAGCCATTATAAACAGTAGTGTCATTTCACACGACTATAAAGTCTGTTGGAATATGGGTAGAAACACAGGTTGGTGCTGGGAAATCCGGCTAAAGAAGTGCAAGAGAGATCCTCTATTTGAATGGAAGCAAATTGGTTGAATGACAAAAAATTTCCATGCCTTTTGAAAAGCATGTACAAGGAAGAGAAAGGGGTGGGGAAAGCAAGACACATTAGTGGGTCACTAGGAGATTGAGTTTTTGAGACATTATGAAATTAAATAATTTTAGGAACTTCTGATTGGGAGTTACAGTCAGTTGAGTGAACAGTTAAGCCACCCCTATACCAGAGAATGAAAAAATAAAGGGCTTCTGTGTTTAAGGTTGTCAATATCTAAAATTATTCAGCATTTACTGCTCATAAATAGTAATTATTTGCTTTTCCCCCTCCAGAGCTGAAAATTATCTTTCATATTCAAATATTTAAATGTGCTGTTCTGTAGTTGGGGCACAAAAATTCCTAATGTCAGAACAGATTTTTGTACAAGGAATAATTTGAAAGTGGGGGATTAGTTTCCACCTTTTGAAACAGTGCTTTCCGTAATCTTCAAACATTATTTAGGATAATGGAAGCCATCATCCTGGTTCTCAAATGTTAGCACTTCCATTAGAATTTGCTGCTACCTCTTATTTTTTTATATTAAAATACAAGGCTTAAAAGGTATTATCTTACTAAAGGAGGGCAATTGTAGAGATGATTTGATTGAATAAAGGAAAAAGCTGTACAGGCCTTTTAAGATCAAGGATGTATTGATGGAAAGCTATCATTAGAGACAATTAATGTTCTCCAAGGGAAGAAATTGATTATGGACAGAGATGGACCCTAAGGAGCAGATATGTCTTAATGCTCCAGGGCCTTAAGGATTATACATTCCATTCACAGCATCTGTGTTTTAACCCTTTAAAAGGGCTGGAGTAGAATCTAACACTTAAGGAAACTCTGCCTAGAGTTTAATAGGGGGAGTCTGTGTTTCGTTCCTGACTGACACATACTGTTCCTTTAAGCTTGGGTGTTCTTTTTTTTCAGGTATCATTTTACCTAATATAATCTCAAACTTCACATATGTGATATGTAGTTTTGGATCTTTTTAAGTGGCAGAACACAGTCCTGAGGTAAAAGGAAACTAGGTACGAAGCAAAATTTTTCAACATTACAGTGCTATGGCAATTGTATTCTGTGATTGAGACTTTTCTACTGTCTGAGGCTCGCTCTTAAGAGGAGTGATTTTTGTTTGTTTGCTTTTTTTAATCTTGTAATAAAATTAGTTAAATTGGTATTCTAGGATAGACTTGAGTTAGAGCTGTAAGTCTGACTTGAGAATCTAAGTTTTGCCATTCTGAGTCTGAGCAAAAATATTGATGAAGCAGTTCCAGGATTGTTGCTCTGTCTGAGTTGCAGAGCCAATTCACAGATGGGCTGTTTATCATGTCAGTTTTCTTTGGATTAGTTCTCAATGAAGACAAATATTTGGCATATTTGCTCAAGTTTGTTTTTTAACTGGCTAAAATATGAACGCCTAGAACTGAGCAGCACAGTGTTTTCCCACCAGCTCTGAAAGCTCAGATCAATTGCAGCATATTGCAGCAGTGCTGTGCCAAAATGAATCCTGCCACATCTTCACCTCTCTAGCAGAGCTGGAGGTTTATGTGACTTCCCTTCCTGGAGGATGCAGATTCCTGCCTGTGCTGTTTCACAGTCCAGCAGAACCATAAGGAGGGGAAGTAACAGTGGCTGATTTGTCTTAAATACTGTAAACTCATTGGCGTTCACTTCAGTTATTTTTTTGCTTGTTATCCTTAAGTAAGGAAGTCTAATCTTATCATAAGGTCGAAATTTTGCAGAGAAAGCAAGGAAATGCTTTCTTCATCTCAACATTTCAAACTTGCTTAGAACTAAAATAGCGTAGCTAAAATCCACTGCATCATATTTGTAAAACAGGCTGAGAAAACACATTTTCTGTAGGTTTGATTTTTTTAAAAAATATATTTCAGTGTGTAGTAGTTTGATCATACTTGAAATATCATTACTTGATTTTAATGTACTCCATCACATCTTATTTGATATGCATATAATCAGATGTATTTTCTAGAGAGATTTCTAATTGATTTTATGATTTAACTTTATTTCAGCTGACCAAAGTAATTGTGGTATATTGTGCAGAACATTTATATAAAGAAAATTACTTGATAAATTGTGCTAAAGTACCTTTTCCCCCTGATTTGTGTATATATGTAGATTGTTGATGTTGTGCTGCCCTGAAGAGTAGTGTATAGGTTTCAATGAATAATAGTGTGATACATTAAACAGCCAAAAATAATGATACTGTAATTAATAGGGCAAGTCCAACTTTTATTCAGATGAATAGGTGAGTCCTATTGTACAACGTTATGTGCAGGAAACACTCCTTTGGAGACCACATATAACACGCTTGGCAGGACTAAGGAGATTAAAATAAAGGACATAAATAAACAAAAAGAGAGCTCAGAAATACAAGTGAGGAGACCCAGGGGAGAAATGGTGATTCCAGAGAGAACCAATGCTTATTCTGCTTGCTGTTATTTTCAAATATTGCTTGGTATTATTTTTAAATAACTACTACTTGGAAGATAGAATCCTTTCTTTCCCCCTTCCACCCCCTGCCTTTTCTTCCTGTGCATCATTAGGGAAATACCCAAATCACTAGACAGAAAAAGAATGAGGATGTAAGTGAATGTTAAATACACTGGGCAGAATCAGCTTTCACCTGTTTTGGTGTGGTTTTTTTTCCCCAAGCTGTGAGCACTCTTTAATTACAAGGTTAAAAAAATCCCACACATTTAAGACTGGTAACATATGTTGTTGTCAGCATGTATTTAGCACCTGCAGAAATGAACACAGAAAATGTGACAGCCCATAGGTAGAACACCCACTGCACTGGCTGGGGGAATTGTCAACAAATTTTACTTTGTTAATTTTTTCTTATTTTCAAAAAGAATCTAAGAAAAAAAAAACCCACCTTAATAGTGCAGGTGTTCTGAGCATCATAGAAAAAGGATTTAATGGGGAAGAAGCAGTAACCCTTTCTAATGAAAGCCATTGCCCAGACTACAATGACTAAAAAGCATTGTCTTTTTGTTATTACAAATTAAAATCATGAGGCCAAATCCTACAAACATTTATTAGTAAATTTGCCATGAGTGTTGCCACTGTGGCTCTGCTTATATTCCTATTTCCTTCTGTATATATTTCGTCTTTTAAGCCCCTTTTCCTCTTTGTTTCTATTTCTCATTTTAATCTTCCTGCACAATCCAAGCACATTATTGAGATTACACAGCGAGGAGGCAGCCACTGGGCTGAGGCTTTGTGGGATCGGGTCCCTGGCGATTATGATCCTATTGCTTCTCCAGTGAAGTGCAGCTTCTGCAAGGGACACCGACGTTTCTCCTGTGTGGATTTGCCAGCAGGTGTTGCTGTGTAACTTGTCACCCACCCTGCTCAGATGGTGAAAGCTCATTCTCCCAAGCTATGACACCAACTGTCCTGTAACCTCCTGGACTGTTCTACTAGTAAAGTGTGTCAAATATAAACTGTAGATACATTAAGTGTCTGGGGAAAAAAATGTAGACTTGTTAGAATTTTGAAATTTTTCTTTATCCATAAAACTGTGATATCTTTATTCAGGCTGAAATTGAATGGTTTTGGTAGAGGGAAAGTAATTAAAAAAAAAAATTGTTGAAATACTGTTGTACAGCATCTGCTTTAATGATATTTCTACTGATAATTGTTTTATATGTATTACAGCAACGTTCAGAGATGCACTTTGTATCACATCTCTGTCCTGGATGGGGAACAAGCGTCTCCCATCCAAACAATTGCAGTTAAGAATGTAATCTTGCACCAAGTCCAGTGAACATCACTTTTCTCAGAAGTACTAGAACTAGCCTGATGGTATAGAAACTTTCTCTTTGAAAATACCTGAATTGTATGATTGTTATGCAAACAGCCATGTAACCTGTGGATACACCTCAGCTTTGTATCAGCAGGACCATCTGTCCCAGTGGCACAGCTTGTTCAGCCTTCCTGACATTGGTCTCTGCCTGAACTGCCAAAAAGTAATTCACTTTTATTCACTTTTCATTTTTGGTGGATATTTGTCCGCTAGACTGAGAACATCAAATTAGGCTGTTGTACTATCACCAGAGTATGATAATTTCTTTGTTATTAGCTTAAGTTCTAAGTGTTTGGTATATAAACCAAACAAACTGTACTGTTGCTTCTGGGACTCTGCATGTGATATGGGGGGGGTTTATGTCAGTATCTGTTTTGTTAATGTTTAGTTTTGATTTACTTGTACTCGTGTTGGTGCAGAAAAAAATCTATAGTTAAGAGCAAAAAGAAATTTTTGTCTCCTTTGTGTAGGAGGTGGATTCAGAGCCTGGGGTGTTTTCCTGGATGCAGTGCTTTTCAAGAGAGCCAAGGGTTTTCCTTTCCCTTTCACAGTGTTTCCCCTGGACTTTGCTGTTATGATGTCTCAGTTATAACAGATATCTGAGTTCTTTCTCACTCATGAGGCTCAGTCTGGTACTTGACTGTTCCTGAAAGATCTTAGAAGCAAGTCTCCCAAGGATCTTGTATTTAAGGAAGCTCCAAGCTGTGTGCTACAGAGCAGTGTTGGCTGGAGGGAGCTTGTAACTGGCAGGAAGAAGCAGATGATGTGACCTCTGTGATGGAAGCTGCAATGCCCGTGGCTGCACGGGAATATGTCTGCTGTCCCTGATCCAAACCCAGCCAGGGCATGAGTGAGGAAGCCTCTTGGTTTTTCACTTGATGAGCTCTGCCCAACTGTTCTGTGTGAGCTCTAACTGAGGGACAGAACTGAAAGTTTGCCACTTTTTCTGTTTCTCAGACCAGTTTTTCACCCTTAATTCCAAGTGTATAGTAATCCTTAAAGAAGTTAATTGCTTTGCTGAATTACTTCTAGCTGGGAAGATAGATTGGACTTCTTTTTTCTCTTCTTCTGTTTCCAATATTTATTGTGGCATTAGATACCAAATTCAGCATAAAAGACCAGCTTTGGCAATGCTGATGTTCCAGGGTTCTCCTAAAAGAAAAGTAGAGACTTAAAAATTTAGACCTGACTTATAATGCTGAAAAAAGCCTGCAACAGTGAATCCATAAAGGCCAGGTGTTATTTATTAAAATTGAGCTAAGTTAGTATTTTGAGTAATACAAATCTAATGTATAAGGTATTACTTAAATAAGAAACTGGAGCAAGTTCATAGAAGCTTTTTGCTGTGGTGTTAACTGTGACTCCAGTCTGACTCATATCTATTCAGGAAGTGCAGAAAATATTACTAATGAATATGTAATACATAAGGTCATATTTCATATATTCAAAATAGTCTGTGAGTGCACAGAGTGTTTTGCTACCAAAGAGGTAGGCAGGGTAGCTGAAGTTGCAGAAGGAATTACAACACTCGCCAAGCCAGAGGTGTGATGGATCTTTTAAAAATAGGTAAATATATTTAATAGTCTCCATTTTCAAGGTGACAACGAGCAGTGGAAAACATAACAAACTAAAACCTGTTGTTGCCATTTGGAGCAACTGTGGCTTGAGGAGTTGCAGCATGGGGATACCAGTGGCTGTGTCTGGGGGAGGCACCTGCATCCTCGTTGCTGTGGCAGCCCCTGGAAAAGGCACGTCTTGCCCCTTGGAGCAGAGGTTGGCCAGTGCTTTGCTGGGGTCCCAGAGGGGCTATCAGTGTAACGAGGATCTGTTTGCAGTAATCTGTGGCAGTGTTGACAGAATGTTCCAAACCATCTGCTCGAGGGGATGGTGTTAACTCTATCAAATCCTCGTATTTTAAGAACGCTGATCTCCGCACCCAGGAGGATTGGTGACAGGGAGTTCTTGCCAGGCCTGCATTAGGCTGCCTTCATCTCATCACCAAATACACTAATGCCTCCTAGACAAGATGCTAAATATGTGTGAAATTAGAGAAGCAGAATTATGGATCGGAGGAATAAGGCACAAATTTTCCTACTTTCCGTTGGTGGTTTATTTGACTTAAAATATTAGTATTTTCTTCATAGTGCAAACCTGCTTTTTTAAAAAATTGATCGTCATTCATCAGATATAGTGAACATCGTGTTGTACCTTTCCTGATAAAGTGGCTGAAACGTACATACAAGTAACCCTGTTGCATCTCTGAGTTGAGAAGTTACTGGCTTTTTAGCCAATACTGAGCTGGTTAGCAGCCTTGCACAGAATATGCTGATGGTTTAAACAGCATGTGAAGAAAGCTAATATTTTGCCCTGAGTGTTAAGGGTACAGAACATTACTTTGCGTATCTCCTTCGTTCTTTCATTTTCAAAGTAATTTAACCATTAAAGAGAAGGATCGTGTGTACAGGGTTACTCACAAGCAGTAGGTTTAGTCTAGTCATACTAATGTCCCTTGGCTTCTTGTGTTGGGATGGGGAGAGGCAGCTGGAGAAGCTCCTCCAGGACACGCCTGGTGTCTTTTGCCTTTTCCCACAGTGAGTGTGTATAGCGAGATCAGCCTCATTAGGGCTTTGTGAATACCTCCCTCTTCTTAGCACATGTGAGTCATCCCCCTGACATCTGTAGAAGTATTCTTATCATCTTTGGAGTATTAGGAGGCGCGGACTGTGTTTGGTTTATGTGGCAAGGCTGGGCAGGGGTATTCAGCCCCTGTGAGCCGAGAGGCCCCATCCATGTTAGATAGGCCTGGAATGAACCTATGGCAGGTGAAAGCAGAGTCCATCAGGGATACTGGGGCTGCCCATTTAGGAAGGGATAACAGAGAGGAGATAAGGGATAAAAGAGAGGAGGCACAGACAGCCCAGTACACATATGTAAAATGTTTCTTAATGTGATGGATCAGAAAAAAGCTCCGCATAGTCCAGCATTGTGTGCCCATTGGCACGTGGTAGTGTATAGGAAGAGCACAACAACTAGGTAGGTGTATGTGACTTGAGAGACAAGGCACTGTATCCAGACTGTTTCCAGGGGCATTTCTTTCACAAATGCATTGAGTCACTGTCCCTTTTTGAAAATCAGAAGTTGTTTGTGGTGATTAGTTATATAATTTAATTAGTTAGATGGATACCATGCATCCTTTGTGTGTGTACAAGCTTCTGCCAGCTGTTTTCATTAAAGGCGTGTTTGCTTTTCTGGGATGTGAGACCCAGTGACTAATAGTTCACTCCTTCCTGAGATTCGTGACCACACTGGTCTTGGTAAGGCCAAGATGTTCTGGACATATGGCTGTTCATCTGTGCTCCTCTTCTCTTCTCTGTGCTGCTATCCTTATCTTCTCAGAATGGTGGTCAAGATGTGGGTACATATTAATTTTATGTGGTAGCATAATTATATTCTTTCATGTTCTGAACTCATTTGCTAGTAATTACAAATATTATTTGCTTTTTTACTGGTAGTTGAGCCTGAATTGAAAACTTAGAGTACAATTCAGTGATTTTGTATTTGAGTTTCTTTAGAGCTCTTAGGTGAACTGTGTCATGCTAAAATTTCTTCTTCCAACACTGGTTCTCACTTTAAGCAGGAAAGCAGCTAATACTGGGATTTGTATTGGATTAATAGACAAGTCTTCCGAAGGCAGAAGTTTCTCATTTTTATAGGATCTGAAAGCTGGAAAACAGGGTTGTTTTTGTTTGTTGGTTTTTTTGTTTTTTTTTTTTTTTCTGAGAATGTAACATTTTCATCCATAGGTTTCTCCAGTAGAGAAATTAGAAATTTGAAATGCCTATTGGTTTAAGTTCTGAAAATATTTTGGAGAATTTCAAAACTACTTTAGCTTCATTTTCCTTAAATCCTGTAAGATTTTTCCTTAAAATACACTCTATGGCAGCTGCAGACAGAATTTTGGGTTTGAAAGTGAATGGTCAAAGTTTCAACGTAAACATCCAAGTGCATAAAGTGATGGCTTGAGGGAGAAACGTTACAACTTGAATTGTTTCAAATGCCCACTGGGTACTACAATGCCTTATAGTTATTTTGCATCTTTAAAGTTATTTTAGCAACTCTCAGCACTTTGTGATAATCTGGAGTACAGTACATTAAAAAATGAGGGATACTGCAAAATTAATAAATAACTAAAATTTCTTCCTTGATCACACTGTAGTTACTTTCAGGTTTCTTTAAGTCTCTCAGACTTAGAAGTTTGGGTTTTTTAGCATAACCATGACACAGATCTGAGAAAATACTGCTGTTCTTTCTCTCCCATTTTCGTGAGAAGGATTAATCTAAAATATACTGTCCCTGCTGGAGTACATGAAGTCTATGTAGCAGGTTTTTATCTGCTTAGAGAAGAGGATAGGGGAGGTTCTGACACTTGGGAGTAAAATCAGGTGAACTTGTACGTTGTAGTACCTGAATCTGGTGATACTGATGTGCTAAACATTCCTTGTGGTGTTCAAGTTGTCATTCCAGCATGTTGCGATCAAGTCTGTCAGAGTAAGACTTGTTATTTTATTTTGAACATGTTTTTATTCCTGATTAAAAACAAACAAACAAACAAAAAACAAAACAAAAAAAACAAACAAAAAAACCCACCTGACAAGCAGGAAATTCAATGCAATTTATTTGGTTGGTTTTGTATTTGGGGAGAGACAATACAAGGGAGGGAGACTTGTGCGTTTCACTAAAGGAAGGGCTTGAGGGCTTTTGCTGGTTCCTTTAGTGCATGTCATCTCTTGCACTTGCTTCACTGAATAGAGTCCCTTGTAGCTCATTTTGTCTGCTGCTTCAGTGAGTACACATATCCTATTTCATCTCTTATGGCTGCTTCCCTGAGTTCCCTTAGTGTGCCTCTTCTGTAGATCTTCCATCCTGCTCTGCCCACCCCATGATCTCAGTAATGTGCAGAGGAAGAGATTCTCACAGTTATGAATGACACTTCTTCAGTGACATTCTGGAATGTTTGCACTTAACTATGATTTAAACACGGGTGGTTTTCCACTGTCCAGTTGAGCACCCTACCCATTCAACTTAAATTCTCACCTCAGGGGGAAAATTAGGAAAATTTAAAATGAGAAATACTTGGACTGGAGGCCAAACATTTTGTATCTTTTCAAAATGTTTCTTATGGCAATACATACAATGAAAAGAGCAATTACATGCACAGCATGTGATGTAAATACTGTTATGAATATAGGCAGTTGAGTAGTACTTGGAAGAATTCTGGTAGTAAATGGTATTCTGAAATTTGGGTAATCATTCAAAGTTGTCTTTTTTGCTGTAAAGAAAGAATTGTTTTGTTTTTCAAGATAGTTTAAATATTGTCTGGTATAGAAAAATGCATTTGTTAATAGTGCTGATTACAGATGAGTGAATACTTAAATTACATTTCAGTGAATGCTTTGACTTTGTGTCTATGCTTTTCATCTTAACAAATACATGTTCTTTGCACAATTCCTTGCAAAAGTATGGAATTTGATTTTAAAAAATGTCAAATAATAGATCTCTAGATGGAAACTCATTACATGTTCTGAAGAACAATCTGACCATCAAAATAACATACTTTTCAAATTTTAAGCATAGCAAACTGAATAAAAATTTCTCTAAAAAATTGTTTTGTAGGTTTAGTAGGAATTAAATATAGGAGGATTTAAAGTGATTCACAAGCAGAGTCAGAAGTCATCAAAACATTTAATGAGTTAATCACTTGGCTTTGTTTCTTAATATGATATAAATGTAATGGGTTTTATCCAACTAAAATATGTTTGAAGAAGTTATTGAAGTCATGAATTAGGAATATTATTTTAGTTACATTTATAAATTTACATGTACTTTGTATATGAATGGTGTGAAATGTTAAACTTGACGACCTTCCTGCTTTGTCATCTTAATTTCTGTTGTTTGCCAAATTTGTAGTGAAAATATGCCAATAATTTTACTATATAGAGGTCTTGCTTTCCTATTCCATTCCATTTGAGATTTCTAAATTCTCATTTGTTTTACAGTGCTGTTTGTGAAAACAATTCCACAAATCTAAAGTTCACCCCTAGATTTTGGGGCCTTAAGTTTAAAGTTTAACTTCCACCATATTCACCAAGATGAATGTTGATGTCCCTTGTGAAAGGCATTGAATTTAGTTCTGATTCTGTTGATAACTGGATTTTTGGCAAAACCATGGTGGGAAACAGAGAACCAAAATGATTAATAGCACAAGTCCCTCAGGGTTTGCATAAAATTTTTCACAGTAAAAATTATCAATCTCTCAAAGTACGTTAAAGTTTTTGGTACTCTAGAACTGTTCTGCGATGCCTTTCTATGTACATAAGCTACTGTTTAAGACTTATTTACCTCTGTATTTTTCACTGCAAGATCTGTGTTTTCTTCAGAGGATTTTCGGATAGAAGTAATTTCTTTGAATTAGTTGCAATGATGATTTTGAGAAGCAGATTATTTATAGAGCCAACACATTGACACACTATCAACCATTTAAAAAAAAAATACTAATAAGGTTAATTGTCATATGAACCCTCCTCTGTAGTCTGCAATCTGTAGGCTTTGATTGTTTCTCTGGGGGAAACTCTGCCCAGATGGCATTTTCCTCAAGGCCCTGACCCACAAGAGGCCTGTGGAGATGGAGAACAAGGTGCATCTCCACAGACTAATTAATTTACTATTATAGCACCTGTTCCAGAATAGATAGGGCTGGAAAGGAAAACAGTCCCTGGGCACAGTGGTAGGCTCACTGGTAAATGGATTTGAGCTGATTATATTAAGCTGATGCTTTGATCATCTAAAGGCGTTAAAATGGAAATATGTTTTTGCTGGCTGTTGGCCTCCATGTGAGTGCAGTTTGTATTATAAGTGAGCAGTAAGGAAAAAGCTGTTTTGGACTCAAGCAAATAGCTTTTTAAAAGTGCACAGGAAAAGTGCACTCCCATGCATTTCAAATTCAGGAATATTAACACACAGAATCATTTAGACTTGAAGCATTTCCTTAGATAATTCAGTATTTCTTCATATTTGAAGTCATCAGTATGAGACCCAGAAGCCCACCCATTTTCTGTCATCCATAGGGTGTCAATACACATTCTTGCCCTTGATTAAAACATGTTTTGGGTCTTTAAGGAATTGAATTATATTTGTAGGAAACAAAAGTAGTCTCTTCAGTAAAATCTTGGCAAACTGTGCAATTAAACACTGATCAAATGTTAACAGGCAATGGCAAATCCTTGTGTAAACATTGCTGGGTAGTAAGTGGATTTACAATGTGTTAATCTGTACTCACTTTCACTTTATTGCCATTTGGATTCCCAGAAGGATTAGCTGTAATTTTATTGGCCCTATGAGGCTATATTGCCATTTCCCTTTTCAAATCAACTCAGTGATTTTTTTTTTTTTTCATTTTATTTATTTAATAAGCATGGATCCTATAAGCTGTAGGGTAAAATTAATTGACCCTTGCCATTATAAGGTTAAAAGTGTGTGTAATTAAGCTTCCGTTAAATAATGCTTTCTTTAAAGCAGCAGCAAAATTACAAGCTCTACATCAAAACTAACCAGCATCTATACTATGAATGAATGACGCAAAAGTGTTCTCTCCATCAAAATGATATAAATTTTCAAATGCATACAAAATTGCTTTGTTAAAAGCAAATTTACAAGGTGATTGTATCATCAGTAAATGCTATCATAAAAATAATAACATTTTTAAACAACCTACTGTCTAAGGAGCGGTATGTGAACAGGATTCCAGATGCTTGCATGATTTCTTTTAACAACATGGCACTCCAGCCCCTTATGGATTAATAAAATTCAGTGCAGCTTGTGTAACTTTTTAAGAAAAGCTGTCACCTAAAACAGTTGATATAATTTGTGACAAATAGCAAAATGAAAATGGAAAAGATAGAGAAGATGATAAAATCTGAACCTTAAGTTGCATTCTCTAGGCTCAAACCAGACTGTGCTGCAAGTGGGAACCAAAGGTAAATACAGGGAACTGCTTGAGCTTAAGGCAGGTCATGACAGTCAGAAAAGAGCAGAGTATAGGAAAGAAATTATAACAGATTGATTTAAAATGAAGGATTGTGTACAGAAAGATTTTCGTCAAGTAGATTAAAGCTATTTCCCATATACTTCCATTTTGCCATACACTTCTGCAACTTTGTTGTCTTACAGTACCTTGTTGCTCAATTATATCAAGTAACTTAAAGATATTAAAATGACTAATTACTGTGCAAAAAAAGAATCTGTTAAGTTTGGAGAATGATTTTTGAGTTGAAAGTGCTCCCAAATATCACTGAAATGTCTGCAACTCTCAGAAACTGGACAACAAAACTGCTTTATATGCTTGTCAGTGTGGTTAACTCTGTAAAGATGGAACTCCAGCAAATGCATAGATTTGTATCGGCATCACTTTCAACTAACCTAAAATCTATTCCTCCCAAGCTTCCTTGTTCCCTTCTTTTTTCCTTCCCTCCTTCCTCAATTTTTAAATCTTTTAAAACACAATGCATCTGCTCAGAAAAAAAGTGGTATCTCTCTTTCGCCATCTGTTTCATCAGACACTCTAAGAAAAAGAAGGTTGATCCATACTTACTTTCTCCTTGCTGCAGATGGCTTCCAAGCCCAATTCCATTTCAATTTTTGGCATGCTGTTTCTGCTGTTGGCTGTTGCCTCACTTCTTCTTTTTGCTGATCAGGAGTGCCTTCTGAGCAACTCCTCCATGGGCGAGGGAGAAGGAATGTCCCTGTCAGTATGGAACATTTGTGCTACGCTTCGGGCTCCTAAAAATAGCGGGAGATTGAGCTGCTTTTTTAAACCCCAGGAGTAGGCTCTTGAGATCATCAATCATCCAAAGAAAGAGGGAGATTTTATCAAATACATGAAGCTTGGAACAAGCCACTTGAGAGACTGCCAAAACATTAAACCATAGAAAACTAGAAATAGGCACAAACTCCAGACTAGAGGCTTTCCTCTGTTCTGATGAAAATTATTTAGAGAAAATTTGAAGTTTCTGTTTTCACAAAGAGATGGAATTTTTTAATCTGAAGTCTGCATAGCTAAAAGTATACCTAGAAAAAACAGTTTAGGAAAGGGAAAACAAAATTAAGAGAATGCCCAAGGCAGAGTGACTGTGACAGACTTGGCAAATAAAAAAACATCTGGTGAATGTAAGGCATCTGTTTGTAGGCTGGGTTTTTCCAGTCCACTTATTAACTGCTACAGTTGTGAAATCAGCAGGTATTAGTTGGGTTGTTAGTGCCTTTTTTGTTGTTTTTGTGTGTTTGTTTGTTTGGGGTTTTTTTGGTTTTTTTTGGTTTTCTTTTTTTTTTTTACTTATGCCATATGATTAAAACAAGAAGTGACAGGTGACTGAGAGCAGAGCACTTGTTATTAAGATTTAAGTGGACTGTTTTAAAGGTGCTGAAGCAAAATATCAGTTAAATTTACTCAAAACTTTCTGTGATGTTGTAGTCTTTTGTGCCGTTATGTACAAAGCAAGAAGGTGCTTTCAAAACTATCCAATAATGCACTTAAATAACATTTTTCATTTCATACAGTGTGAGGCACTCAGTATAGAAGCAGTGGTGATGAGCTAGGAAGCTGGACATGTGGAAGATACTCACCTCCCAGGACTTTTTAAAGTGGCTGGTGTTTGTTTTCAGTTACATGTGCACCGAGCAAGAATAATGCAGAGGAACAGCATTTTTAGCCACTGCGTCTCTCCAGCTGAGAGACTCAGTGTTTGTATATTAATTTGAAATTACCTCAGTCTAAAGCAGAGATGGGAATATTTAAGTTGAAAGTGTTCAGTATAACTCTTGCTTATTTTGTAAATCAGAAGCTGTTTTGCAGACAATGTAAAGCCAAACTCTTTTTTTCATGGCAATATTTGAAATTACAGTGGTCTTTGCAAATTGATATTTTGGAGGCTGTTTGCAGTTATCCATTAACATAAATGTACTGATTAGCAAACCCTATTAAAAATAGGTTCATATTCATCCAGTATTTTATCACATGCACACTTGAAAATGCACAACACTGTCATTGTTTTTGCTTTGGATTTTTTGATTTATGTGCTAGATTAGTAGTAGTATAACAATGTACTGTAACTGTTTGATGTTTATTGCACAATTACCATCAGTGCAGCTACTTTCTGCTGATTAAAAGCACTACTCAAACTTTTTAAAAAGCAGGAATTTTTGTTTTTTTTTTTTTTTTTTTTTTTTTTTTGATATAATAACTTGATGCTGTATAAGGGCCTGCTTATTTGAAGACAGGGATTGGTAGTCAGAGACAGAAATGGCCACCAAGCAGAGACAGTGTGGATTATCAACCCAACAACCTGATCAATATAAGAACAATATCCATCTGTTGTCTGGTTACCAGTAGAGTTCAGTTTGCAGGCTGTCAATGTGCATTGCTGCCATGTGAATTAAAAAACTAACTTTGCCCATAACAGCTTTGGATGTGGTGTGAAAAGCTGAAAAATCATGGGATAGCAACTTAGAAAGGTTTTTGTATCAGTATTAGAATGGAAGAAGAAAGGAGCTGGACAGGCAGGGATGTAACATCTCTCTCTCTGCACAGTGGAGGAAAACCAACCAGCAGCAGATGAATATGGGAGAAGTTTCATGGTGCCCTTTAAAGTGGCAGCGCAGAGAGAAAACTACATTTTCTGGGCAATGGTGGACACAAATGTACTACCTGTGAAATGTTACCACTTAGAAGTTCAGTTATTAAGCAGGAATAGATTGTTGGCATCTCTTCAGTTCTGCTTAGTGAGAATTGTGTAAAAGTGTATTTCATTCCCTGAAACAGAGAGAACCAAGTCAGTTGAGTTTTGTACAGTTCCATTAATCATATAGTGAGTGTTGAACAAAAAAATCTTCTGAGAAGTATGAGCTGTGGGAATTACATTAATCTCCTGAACTGGAACTGTAGAGGCTTAGAAAGCTTAAATCAAGGGCATCCAAATTTTGCCCAACTGAGGAATGTGTTGGCATCTTGTCTAGAGCTTGAGAGTTGAATCTCATTGATTATTGCTGACCTCCACTTTAACATGGAGCTGCAGCTAATGGAGATAAGCTCAAAATTGGAGAGTAAAACATTCCTCGTACCTGCACTAGAGTTTGGGGGGGTTTATATTATAATAATTATGTATACAATGGGTTTTTTTATATTGTAATAATCACATATACAATGGAAAGCACTGTTATTCTTTTTCTAACCCCAATAGTTTTCTTGTTCACTGGTTTCATATAAACTATACATATGTATTTAAGGACATACTAGCTTGAAATTTAAGACTCAAGCTGATTTCTTTCTGTCTAGTGTGTCAACAGCAGTAAGAAAGTCTCTGTATATGAAAATGTGGTGATTTGACCTAATCTGTGTCTGTCATTTGGCTTACAGAACCTGCTTCAAATTGTGTAGGTCTGGTTTCTGGTGACCAACTTGGACAATGCGTAAAGTATCATATAGCAAGTAATCAGTAACAAATTAACAGAAAAATTTCCTGTAATTGCCTTTGGTTGGTTTCTTTTTTTTACCTTCTGGTGGACACTTGCAACAGTAATATCATAAAAGGTCATCTCGCATTGCAATGTACTAGTGCAAATATTGAACTCCACTCCAGAATTTCTGCATTGAACCTTGAGAGTTCACAAAGGAATGTTCATTTAATCAGAAAGATAATTTATTTAATCAGAAAGACAATTTTCTTCCTAAGTCTTTCCATAAAATAATTTTCCTGCCATTCTACGTTCATGTCCTGAGATCTATAAAGCAATGATTTGAACAATGTCTGAAGGGTTCCATATTCAAATAAGAACAGCTGGAGTAGCAGATTGAGACTATAGGACAGGAGGAAGAGGGTTTCTGTTTCCCATCTCTCATATTATCACCTCTACCATAAGTTATCAAAATACTTGCTAAGGTAAGATATGAATCTATAACTACAAAGCTTTTAGACCTGTTGGTAACTTACTTTGGTTCCACACACACACATTTCCCTTGTGGTACATATTTAGCAGTGTACACCATACCTCAGATTACACCTCTTGAACACGCTATTACTTAGAAGAACAATTTGGACTCTTCAGGGTTCCAAGAATGATTTTACTGCGGGTAATTAGGAATCATGGTCAGACATTAAAACATGTGTATATGGGTATTTGATGAATCCATCACTCTTCCTCTTGCATTTGTTATTGATTATTTTCAGTGATACAAGAGTTTTTGTTTATCTTTTACATTAAATGAAAAATGCATTTACAATGCATTTGCACTGAGGCCTAGAGGATAAGTAGATGGGGCAATAGAGGGAGGTTCATTGAAGTAATCCCAGAGACAATAACTTTTTATTTCTACAAGATTTGCCTCCTTACTGTTGGTAGGTGTAGAGAAAAGGAGTTGCATATCAAATAGCCATGTAAGATAAAGAGATAATTTGAATGGAGGGGCGGAGGAAACGTATTTTATTTCAAATAGAAGTTGCTTCATGTGCAGGTGGATTGCAGAAGGGTTCCCTCTTCTGAAGCCCATCTGGGAAGTTAGTTTAGCTCTATTGATGTTTAAGACTCTTTCTTTCATCACAACCACATGCCAAGACAATAAGTAATTGAACTGCATGTTTTGCCTTTTTAAAAAGGTGTAATCTCCCTCTGAAGTGTAGAGAGATGTTTTGCAGGATTTTTCTGATTTATCAGTCATCACACCATGCAGGCGAGGCTTCAAGCCTAGACTGCAAAATCTCTTTATCATCTCTTTTTGATGAACACCTGTTTCTGATGTACAAATGTGTATCTGCTGAGATGCAAAATTGAAATAATTTTAACAGTGTAAGAATAATTAGGAATCTTTTTTAAAGGTCCACCTGTTCAAAATACTGTTTTGTTTATTTCTACATTACATATAAGCACCCATGTTTAGCAATTATGATTGCATAGGCATTATTTTTCAGTAGTATTTTAACCTAAAAAATGAAATAATTTGTAATTCCAAAGAAATTAGAGGTTAGACTCCAATTTGTGCATTCTCTTACAGCTATTAAAAGAATAAATACTATATTTTACAATAATAGATATCCATTTGATGTTTTCAATTTTACACTGTGAAAGCGGATATGAGTGCAACTTTTTCCACTTTTACGAGCTAGAGCCATTTTGTTTACAGGATCAATATCCATCTGTTTCATAAAAGTTCTGCATACAAAAGTAAATGGTATGGAGCTTTGGAATTATTTGATAAATATAGCTATGCATGGCCCATCTTAAATGTTCCAGTTATTGTTTGTTTTTAAATATATTAGATTTTAAATATGGATCATTCATTTATTTATTTTATAGCCTAAAATGTAAATAATTATGTAGTTTGATAATAAATGAAATCAGAGATTCTAATTTGCTTCTTCTAATTAGTTATACTGTTTATTAGAGAGCAATTGAACAAGCCTTAAAAATTCGAATTTCAAACAAAAATATATATTCATATATATATTATTGTGAAAATACATCCCTTTTTTCATAAGTCTATAATAAAATGACATGACTATGTCCCTTCATCATTGGGAGATATTTTGAAGTCTAGTTAAAGACTGTTGTGAGTGATTTATCAACATCGAGATCAAGTGAACATTTACAGTTACAATGTAATTCTCAAAGTCTGTTACCTGTTATGATAATAGGTTTATATTTTCCAATTTAATTTCAAAGTGAAGATTTAAATATATCTAAAGCAGATAAGCATAAATGTTTCAATAGATAATACCCCTTTCATAACATGTGAAGTAAACGAAGTCCATTATCAGTACATGATAAATGTACTGATTCCAATTCATTGAGGTTATTAGAGAGTAACGTTCACAGACAAGTGGGACTGGTTGTTGATTCTTATATAAACACCTATATCTTTCATATTTTCATAAAACTAACTCAGTGATTTCCTAGTAATTTCTTCTGTCTCAAATTCTTTTACTGCTATTTTGAGCTCAGCTAACCTTTCATAGACGGCTATTCCACTGTTTAGTGGAACAATGGAATACAAATCACCATATTAACCAATATTAACAACAAAGAACCCTAAAAATGATAGTTAAGAATTTGGGGTTTGCAAGTCTCCATTGTAGCACCTTGCTTTCATTACTGCATAATTTTCTAGATTTAATTGAATACAACTTTAAGAATCTCAAATGTGTGATACATGATCAAATATTAACATTTTTGTTTCATGGTCTGGAAAAATAGTGAGAAAAAAAATATATCCAAAAAGCTGAAAAGTAAGTTATTTGTCCAGCTCATGATGCAAGTTTTGTAGAGTAGATAAAAATTATTGAACTGATGAAAAAAGTTTGGATATCATTAGAATGTTCTACAGAAACATGCAGAACAGCGAGGGCCATTTTATTTTTTAATGTGTCTGTATTCCTTAGTTCATGCTATTCTGCATGTTTTAAGCTTTCATTTATAAAAATGACTTTCTGGGATTTTTTGCCACTGTAGTGATACAGATGTCACCGTGCAGACAGACACCCTGTCATGTTGGATTTAGTCTTGCGGAAAGGTGTCTCCAGACAAACAATAACAGCAGCAAAAGTGGGACTGCCATGTTCCTACATTGCCTTCTCCACAATGAGCACTTCACAGTCTACTTGCAACCATTTACAGTCAAACCTAATTAAACACAAGCACGTTTTTCTTCCTACTAAAAGCAAACACCCCTTGTATAATGGTTATATTGTTAACTTTAATAAAAAGCTACAAACTGTGAAGGATGAGATTCTAACAGCAAGGTTAGGCAGTGATGTATGTACACAGAGTTAGGATTCAGTGTGTTTAACAGTTCAGTTAGAAAATAGAAAAACAATGTTGTTTTTTCGTTTTGGGGTTGTTTTTTTTTTTTCCAAACACCTTTCCCCTGTCTTTTTCCCAGTTTTGTACTTAAGTGATAAAATGAATGATGTGTTCTTTCCTAAGAATATCTGACTGACTGGTTAAACCTGAGCATACATGTGTACCCTAAAGTGTGTGGGTATGCAGAATTCAGTGGAAAGAAATTGATTATATTGAACCATTGGTATTTTCTTTCTGACATATGAAGAAAAGTTTCAGAAGAGTTGGAAATGGTACATAACTTCAAGCAAACACTTCTTTTTTTGTGTGTGGGGGCGACAAGGGGAGTCTTAAACACTTCCATTTAAAAAATTTGTATGCAAAAAGGAAGATATAAATGTGAATCAAACTTGATTGTTATTATTGAGGAGACTTTGATCCATATTTTCATTCCTTGTGCAAAGCTACATGAAAGGAGTATGTGGACAAAGACAGTGGTTTCATTGAACACATGATGTAGTGTCACTTATCTGTGAGATCCAGCCAGCAGGTTAAAATGCCAAGTGAACATTGGCCTTTTTGTTTTTAGGGTCTACTGTTCCAAAATGTGTTCTGTACTTTCTTTTCCTCTTAGTTCTGATCATATAAGGAGCATCATTTATCTTGTTGGATGTTCAGCCTAGGATGGATTTGCAACACCATACTTTCTTCCTGTTTTTTTTTCCTGATTGCTGAAAATCAGCTCATGTGTATTGATGCATGGAGAGATGCCCGGAGTGTAGGAGGAGAACCACTCTTCGCTGTGGTTCTGTGTGAGGAAACTTCACACGATACTTTTCTCATTAGGAATTTATAAAATAGCTCAAATAAAGGAATATTTATGTCTAACTGAAAGGGTTCCTTTCTTATTTAGAGACCATTTTGTTTGAATCCTGGAATGACTGGCAAAAGTCATCTTCCATTTAAGTGATCTTTATATGTATTTTGCTGAATGCAATATCCACACACCCCCCTTTTTTTTTTAATATGAGGGCCATGGAAATTCACTTTTTTAACCCTTTTGCTTGCATCTTATTTTCTAAGCCTTTGAATAGCATCACCATCCCATTTTGTTTCTAATTCAGACATAGAGTAGAATGTGCCAGCCCCTAGTCATGTGTATGAGTAGGCCATTCCTCTAAAGAGCTTCTATAATTTCCTTTGTTTCCTTCTCTAATCCTTTCACCCTAACTGTCATGTCATCAGATGTACCTATGAAGTAGATACTAGTTTGCCAGACCAGTTAAAGTAATCTCCACTTTGTCCACGTGAAAATGCAGGTTCAGCTTTACTAACAGGTTCTGTTAGGCTGTAGGTGGTTTAAATATGTGGTTTTGGGGCACTTTTGTGAAGTGCAAGGATGATCAGAAAGCTCTCAATGACTACTAAAAGCTAAAACTTCATTATTAGAAACCTGAAACCTGTTATGAGAATTATTAGTATTTTTATTATATCAGTATCTGAAGCTCTAGCTATTAGTCCAGACCTTTTTTATTATAACGTAAGGTACAAATACAGAAGAAAAAGATAGACCCTGACCTGAAGAACTTATAGTCAAAGTAGAATCGTGAACAGAGAGAGAATGAGGGTGTCAAAAGTCTTTCATTAGAGTGATTGAGAAAAATGATACATTTGGGGAGGTGTCAAAGGGGAGGCATTAAGAGAGATTAGAGATACAAGTTGGAGTTAGAAGAATGGTTTAAAGTAGGGAGAAAAAGGCAACCTTGAACTTATTTCTGAGAAAAGCTTTTATAGTAACCCTTTGAGTACTGTGAAATTCAGTGGACACTAACTCTATGCAGTTGAACTAAGGACACTGTCTTTCAGAGGAGTCATCTGCTCATTATTCTTTGCTGAATTGTTTTTGAGAAGGCAGAGGTTTCAGAGTAGATAAAACTTTTCATTTCTTCATTGCCATAGCAAAATATTAATATGCATCTATAAATAAAAATATCTCTGTTTTCAGGTATCTCAGATATTCCGTTGAGAATTTCATACATAGATACCTTGTGCAAATGCTGGTGAGTCTTGATTTTGTAGCTTTTGTATTGATTTATGGAAGACACTTATAGTACATTATCTATAACCTTGTAGGTTTCAGTACTTTTGATGGTACTGAAGAGGTGTTCAGTTGAAAAGTGATCCAGCCTGTATTCTGATTATTGAAAAGAGCTTAACTGCTTTTTAGAGTTACTAAATTCACATTCATCAAGAAACACATGCAAATATTTAAAGGAAATCTATTTGCTCATAAAGCTTTAGGAAACTGTTATATTGATAATTATCATGTTATCAAATATGGTCATACCGTCAGTTGTCTTACAGCTTTGGTAATTGTCAGTGGCTTAATGACAGAATCATTCAGATGAGTCTGTCTGTCATGTGGGAGGTTGGAGGTACCTCCAGGAGGCCCTCATGAACATTTTGTGCTCCTCCTGGTTCTTTCTGTCTTGTCTTACTGTCTCCCAGCCCTTCCTGGCCCTCTGGACAGCCACAGGGAGCCCGTGGCTTCACCTGGACCTCTTACACTGTTGGTTTCATACTGTGAACAGGGCTGACAGGGGAAATAATAGGGGAAAAAAAACCCAAAATCAAACAAAACCCCCCAAAAAACTAAGCTAAAAATAAAATAGAACATTTTAATAATTTTCTCCTGTTGGTGATCAGAACCTAAGTTAACAAAACATTTTGCTCAAACACTTTTTATAGGTCTTATTGTTTATAGACACCTTTGTAAATTTGTATTTAATTGATGGTGCTTTGAACAAGAAGATTCATTTCTTTGCCTGTTCTAACAGAAAGCAAAGGAACATAAATATTTCGTTATTAATTTAACTATTTTGTTGTTCAGTGGACCTTTGGTTGTCTTCCACATCTAACCTTTTCCCTGGGGTCTGAAAGAAGAGGTTGCAGTTGGTTTCCCCTATCTGGATTCAAGCAACCTTGTTTCATGGGTCACAAGTTTGTTAATCTTGGTGTGACAGGTCAAAAGGAACAAAGAGGGAGTGCCTGGCCTGGGAATTCAGCAGGCTACCTGTTTTAAACTTTATTTTAAAAATATGAAGGACTCCAGTAAACTTTATTTCTGCCTTTTTTTTTTTTTTTTAAAGCCATGTAGGACAGTGGAAAAAGTACAGATGGCTGTTGTAGGTTATAAATGGTATATGACAATGCCTGGTTGATTTTCCCACACATACACACCCCCTGCCCAAACAGAAAATTGGACCTGCACCAAAATTAAATATTCTGCAGACAATATCAGCTTTCTGGAAAAAATTGTTAAAAAGCTGTCAACGATTTTCTTTTTCAGTTTTTCCAATTAAAAATTACTTTTTTTTTTCTTTTCTGGAATCATGAGGAAAATAATTTATCCAGTGCTGCCTACAGTTGCATGTTCTTAAACAGTGAGAAAAGATGGGCTCCGAAGGCAGAACAAGACAGTAGTCCATGCTGTGAAAGAGAATTAGGGAGAAACTTGTGTCAGATGCATAATCAGTTACCGAGGGAGGTGGAAGGCCAGGAGAAGGTCCCCAGCAGAGGGGCCACCGGTGGTATGGAGTGTGAGGGGGTCCAAAAAGAAGTCCCCCTTGCACAGAGATAGGTTGCATGGCTTCAGAAATCTGTCACACATGAAGATATGCTGAAGGGACGTTTTGTAAAAGAAAAGAGGAAACGAAGGTGCAGAAAAAGCACCTTAAATATTGGCTGCTTTCTGCAGTGGAATGGTGAGGCGGCATTACCAGCACGTGGCAGCTCCAGCCAACCAGGCCTGGAGTCTTTGGTTCTGCAAGTCAGGAGAAAGTGAGAGGAGGCTCAGCCAGTCCAATGCCCACAAATGCACAGGGAAAAGAAGGTGGTGTGACAGACTGTTACTGATTTAAATCCAGTGAATACCATCTTGTTTTCTAACCAAACCATCTGGTTCTTGGGCAATGATGATGGAAGATTTTCTTGACTGAAGACCGAGTACTTACTAAATAAAATTTGGAGACATGGCTCTGTATTAGCAGAAAAATACAATAAAGCAGGGCATTAACTTGCTTAGTTTGGTCTTATTTCTGATACAGTCATTGCAGTACGTATTAAGTCTTAGCAGGATCAAAAAGCATTTTATAACTGAGGCTGTACAAGAATTTTCCTCCTATGAAAACTTGCTTGACTGAACAAGTTAAGATTATTCAGTATGTGAGTTCCTATCTGTAATATACTGACAGGTATCTTTATTACTGTAACAGGCTAAATGTTTTCTAGGAGTTAAAGTATGAAAACTACCCAGATTTCTGGTAAATACTGTCAGAAAATAATTACATATCACATTGTGTGGTACAGTAGTTAAACACTTCTGTTTGCCAGGATCATATCCAGTGATTTGAAAGATTAAATCTAATTTTTAAAACTTTCTAGAATAAAATGTGTGATTCCAAACGCTTCTTCTTTGAGATTGCAGGATGATGTGTGAACTACTTACTCAGTTTTATTTTTTCAAAGTACCCAGTAGAATTATGAATTCCTTTTCTTCTGATTAACATCAATAAGACAAAAGACCCCAATCATGTGTGTCACCTTTTTTTTCTTACCTCTATTCCATTAAAATAGTGAATCAAATTACAGAATCTATATCTGAACATCTCCAGCGCTGACATGCAGACCTGGGACTACTTGACTTGTCATTGGGTTTCTTCCTGGCTCTTTGGGCATCCCTAATATACACATACCATGTTGGTTGGAGCACATGATCTACTTCTGAGAAATCTTTCTGGAATACCAGAATAGTCTGGGCTATTGTATAACTGTGCTTGGAATAGTGTGTCTTTTGGGCGCTACTAAGACTTAAATAATAATTATACTGATATTTTGCAGCTTGGTAGCTTGAACTCATCTGAAATGTAAGCTGCAACAAGGTCAGAAGGATCCAAAGACACAGTAGGTTATGGTAGATTTTGGTCATAGTATTGTGGGAAACGATTCCAGTTTAAACAAAACAAAGCAAAACAAATCCTCTAAAGCTAGAGAAATAATCATTAACTCTTTTGTGATACAGGATTTCTTTGCTTCAGAAGATACCTTCTTCTATTTTTCCCGCCTCAGGGTTTCAAGAGGGCAGAAATACACATGGTACTTGCTCTGCCACCTTAAACTTTGACTGAGGGAGGCAAGGGAAATGCTTAGAGCAGAGTCATGGGAGGGCAAGGTTTTAAATAAAAATTGCATTGCAACACAATGCAGCTCTTCAGGAGTATGTATCCTGTACAATACAATCCCTGTCCCTGAAATCTTCAAGGTGACCTCCCACTTGTGTTGGAAAAAAGTCTTTGGGAGGGACCACCCGGCTAGGAACTGGAGCTCTAAGTGTTGCCTTGTAGGTCTAGTAGAGTTCAGGAATGTCCCTGTTTAGATTGCTTTGTATTTTTTGTTTTAATTGTTCTCTCAGCTCTGAATGAAAAAATGAACAATAATAGAGCTGTGTGAGATTGAAATATATGAATCCATAATAATTTCCCTCGGCTTTCAGCAAAGCTAAAGAGTAAATATCAAACCGCTCAGAATTAGTCATCTCTAAGTCTTCTGTCTCTTCTGACCCTTTTTAATTCGACTCATACATTGTAGGTGCCACATTGCTACAAAGCAGCATTTAAAGTGATCTGAGAGCCATTGTGGTGTTTTTGGGTCATCAACTCGAGAGCTACTTTTAGGCCAACAATTGTTCATTCTCCCTTTCTGTCTCCTGATTTGCTTTCATTTTTGAACATATTTTCGTGTCTTTTGTACAGTAGGTTTGCTCAAGGTTTATAACAAGTTATCATCTTGTTTGCTCTCATTATTTCAAACAAATAAAAATTAAGAACACTAAACAAAAATAAACCAATTGTGAAAGTAACCCAGGAAAACTCGTTTTGCTGGTTCAGACTATAATAGCAATAATTATTTTAATCTCATTAATGATAAGTCTATTAAAGTGCTTTATGGTAGTTTTTGTGTGGATAAGTTAAAAACAATAGTGAACAACTTAAGTCACGCTAATGACAGACTTCCTGTTACAGTTTGTGGCTTTTTGTAAACAGACTAATGGCAAAAATGCCTGTTGAAATCTAAGCTCTGCTCTGAAAATGTGTTAGCGTTGGCATCTCCTCAGTTTAAAAACTATGCATTCTGCTCCACTTTCTGCATTTCAAGAAAGTCAGATTCTCTTCCCCCTGCCTTCAAGGCAGTCTCTAATTTTTTTCCAATAATATTGCAGTACTTCAGTACTCGTTTTAAAGATAGATAGATTTTTTTTTTTTTTCCCCTCACAAGGAACAACATTGTGGGGTAAAAAAACCCGCTGGATGTGATTTCAAAAAATGTCAAAATATGTCAAACGCAGAAACCACTCAAGGGTTTCATTAACTGAAGCTTTGGTGATAAGTGTCATCTTGTCAGAGACCCACCCATCTCTCCCAATACATTACCAAATGTACTAATTTCCTTGCTGAGCTTGATGTTTATTGTATAGCTGAAATTGAAAATGGTCGGTAATGGAGTGAGCTTCAATCCAAGACCAATTCTGAATCTAAATTACTTGCTTCATTCAATAGCATTGACAGAGGAGAGCTTTGTGCACCTTGTACCTAATCAACCCTTACTGTGACCCTAAATTCAGCAGTCTTCAGAGATTAATAATAAAATCCTCAGTTCAAACAAGAATTTGCCTTGAACAAGTTGCCCATTTCTTATGCTGAAAATGAAAGAATGTGACATTTTTTAAAGCTCTGCATGTTGTGGACCATCACTAATTTTTGATCTTTGGCCTGAAGAGTCAGATTTATGAATAGAAATCCTATGTAGAGCTGAGGTATGTGTTCTTAAAGAAAACATCTTTTTTGAAGGAATGATTTTAATTTTATTCTTTTCTAAAATAGAAATTAAATAACATCTATTTATGTGTGTGAAATAAATGCCAGAGGGTATTTTTGGCCAAACCCAAGTCTACTTCTCTAGACAAATAATTATAAATAATATATTAAGAAAAAGATAAGTAATTTCATCTCATTTCTTTTATAGATTATAAACCCTTTTCAAGCTAGTGATTTATTAGACTCAAAAGTTTTCACTGGATTACAAAAACGTGAGAGCTGTTGTATCTTGGACTTTCTTCATCTATCCCACAGATGGTACAAGTCATTGTACAGAGTACTTGGTTGCTAATTTGGAATCTGAATCTAAGTGTTTTGAGACAAAAGGGGAAAGTTGGCTCTACTGAAGTAACAGGAAAAAGTCCTAACTGGAAAAGGAAAACGATGATCTAAACTGATGGGGCAGAATGAAATTTCCTTTTGTTTAACAACATCCAATTTCAGTGCAGGAGACCATGACGTGGTCTTTAGTAGTTGGAAAAGGCAGGCAGCAGGCAGCTTAGGAAGCAGAGTTTTCTGCCTACTTTAGGTGAAATTTGAGAGTATGATGAAAGGGGTGACCAGGTGATGTTGCAGTAGAGTTAGCATGCTGGTTTCTTTCAGCAGAGGGCAGGAGTGAGATATGTGACATTAGGATTTGCCTATTGACTTGATAGAAGAAAAAAAAATAAATTTAAGAGTTTAGCTACTCCATATATAACTGTTTGCTTGCAGCAGGCAGTGGATTTGTCAGTGAAGCTGTATAGAGGGACATTGTTCGGCTTGCATTTTGCTGAGTCCTTTGTTTTTCCCAACATGTTTGTTCCCACCTGTTGTTTGTTTGTGGCCCTTGGCCACAATGTCCATCCTGCAGCCAAAGGCTCCTGCCCATCTCTCTTGGAGTGGCTGCTGGAGTGCAGCAGCAGAGTTATGACTCACAGTCCCAATTGCTTTGGAGATTAGAAAGAGCTAGTTTCAGTGAGATTATGGGTCACGAACCCAAGGAGACATAAGAAATGGATTTTTGCTGTAAAACCAGAGCAATAATAATATACTGTAGCTGAAGGTAGTTAGCATGGTTGGGATGTGATTGAGAATCAAGTATGCCATCTTGTCACTTGTACTGCTCTTCGTTGCATGTCAGAACTTTAGCCTTAATATTATGCCTATAGTCCATTGAAATAGTTTATTATAAAAGCAAAGAGATTAGTTGCCCTGAAAATAATAAACTGTATGGTCTCCTTGCTTATACATTGTTCCTGTACTGGAGCACTATAATCTGGAGTAATTTCTGAGAAAGCAACAACTCTTAAATAATTTCTCTTCTGTGGTTATTGCCTTAGGACATTAGACTGCACTTATCCTGAAAAATTTATTGTCTGAAAAAAGGGGGTAATTATTCTTCTGTCCTAAAAAACAGATTTTAGGAGAAAACCATGTTCTTTCTATACCTCAAGGTCTATTTGTAGAATATTTAGTGAATTGCTGCCAGATTTATTTTTTATGAACCTACTGAGCGCTTTTTACCAATCTACCTTATCTCATCATGCAATGGAATCCCCTGACCTCTCAGCTTTTTTTTTTCCTTCAGGATTATTGTTACCTCTTTCATTTCCTCCATTCCTAGTGCTCTTTTGAATGATATTTAGGTAATCCATACCTCAAATTGTTCCCTGTTGTTTATGAGACTGAACCTATAAGCTGGTGTAGATCACTGATACAACTGAACGCATCTTGTCATAAACCTCCCACATATTTTATCCATATTTTAATCAGATATTACTTCTTTCATTAACATCTCAATTATTACTTTGCTGGTGATATAACTCAGATATAATGTAATTATTACTTGTTGGTTTAGTAACAAATTACTTTATCTGACAAAATTCCTTTGTCAGGACTGTGGTGAGTGGAAGGTCAGTTGGCTGTGGGGTTTTTTTCTCTTATATAAGCCAGATATGATTTGAGGCTTAATTCAGCATCTACCCAGTGCTTTGAGAATTTGTAATTCCAGCTAATCTGTGTAAATGTGTGTGTGTTTGGACACACATCACTTTCAGAGCTCAAAGTTTTTGGGGGTTTTGTTTATCTTAGTGTTGGCTGCAGTGTAAGTGCATAACTCCAAAGTCAGTTCCTGTGAGAAACATAAATGTCTGCACATAAATGTACATCCTGTTTTCCTGTTACTTGACTGAACCTAAGGTTCTTTTTTTTTTGTGAGCAACTCCTTTTGCTCATCCTCATCTTTTCATCTTTCTCTTATGGGACACTGTCTTTGAAGGCGTTCCCAGAAGTGAAATTTTCCTTCTATTTTGATTTCTTTCAGAGAAAGTCATTAGAGCTTCTGTCAGCTTGAAATAAGAGCACCTTTGAGCTGGGTCCTAAGTATTATTGCCACTGTATTATTGTTACTGTATCCATTTTGCCTTAGGATTTTCCCAGCTATTTGATTTTAATCACTCATGAAATTTATAGGAAAAGGTGTTCCTCTTCTTAGCTCCCTTGCACCTCTTATGACAGGAGGATCTTTGATGACTACTGGACATGTCCGTGTAAAGTCTGAGCCATTCAGAATGCAGCTGAAGCAGGTGAAGGGCTTCACAGCTGGTTGTTGGCAGCTCTTCCCAAAATGCTCTGCAGTAAACTAAGAACTTGCATGAGGAGTCTTCAGAGCTGTTAATTCTTATACCAGTTTCAATGATGACAGTTGATTTTTCAACCATGATATGTTAGTGGATAGCCTGAGGACCGATGAAGATGGAGTAGAAGATTTTGAATCATCTTTTCTTTCAGATACCGGGATTAATTTCTTTTCTGTGGGCACTTCCAGTCTTTCTGCTGTAAGACTGGTCTGGCTCTAGGACTTTTTTTAGATGTATCCTCGTGTTTGGACCAGTTCGCTAAAACATTACTTGAATTTATTGATTCTCACCCCAGTGTATTTATGGGTCTTCTTATGGCAGGATGTAGCTGAAGTATTTGGGCTTGGCTGGTATATGGCCAGGGAATTGTCAGATCCTGCTCTACTTGGGAGTGCAGTTACTGTGGACTCTGTTTACTGGTTTAGATCCGCTTTTTCAACCTCTGACTTTGTTCCTTACATGACTCTTAACCATTTGCATTTTGTGGTTCCAGTGTTGGATGCTTTCCAGCAAAAGTCCATGGATGTTTCCTTCTGTCAGACAAGTCCTACTCGATCTTAGGAACCAGGCATTATGCAGTTGAGTGTTCTGGTTGCTTTTCTCCCTTGAAGAATCTTTTCCGTTACTGTGGATTGTTTTCTAGACTTGATAAATGGAATTTTTTTCTTCTGTATTTTTTAACATGTATTTAGAATTAATTTTCACCTCTTTCAGTCTTTTATCAAAAGGTGCTGCCTTTTTTTAATCCTGCTTCCCTGAGAGTTTTATTGAGTCTGAATGTGGTCTTTGGTCCCAGCTGGAGACCTGTTACTTAGTGGGAACTCATGCTTTTTGAGGATTAGAATTTTGCCAGGAAGATGGGTCAGACCCTTAAGGATAAGACACTTGTAAACGTAAATGTGCCACGTATGATACAACTTGCATTAGTGATATCCATTTTCTTGTGCATGGAACTAAAATATCTCTTCAGTGCGTAAAACTCAACAAAAATGGTTATCAGTTAACAGACTTTAGGAAATACAGCTGTTGAGCTACATTCTTCAAACTCACAAGAAGACATCTGAAGAGACTGAAAATCTTGCAAGATTTACTAATGTTTCTTTTCCCTGAATGTTATGGGATTATGGAAAGTTAAAAAGGGTTACTGGCTCCTAGATTTTTTAATTTTTTACCCTTAATTCTTAGCTATGTGGGCTGGAGGATTTATCATTTGGGCATTTTAGCTGCATGTTTCCTGTGTAACTTGATTTCAAGATCAAGGTACTGCTACTGTAATGGTGCACAGGTGTGATGGAGTGTATAAAGGCTTTGAGGAAACCTGAACTTTCAGGTAAATAATCCTTATGCCATACCTAAGTATTTGGTGAACCTTGTTTTAATTTTTCAGTTGCATATTTTTGTTTTCATATTTTCAAAGTGAACTGGTTTTAATTCTTGTAACTTCTATGTATTTTTCAATTTTTAACTATTATGTCTTATCCCATGCTATTACACCAAAAAGCTAAGTAGAACAGAATGAAGACACAAGAAGCATATCTCTTTAAAGTTCTGATTGTAAATGGGTGATCTGTGTGCTCCCTGTTCATTGTAACAAGCAGTGAGTGAGTCATCCTGAGAGCTCATGGTTAGCGATGAGACCCAGGGGTTTGCAGCTGATCAGTTTGAGTCAATGGTTCACTTCCAAACTTGAATCTCCCTGCCTGTGTGGTGTTCAGTCCTGATACCAGGAAAACAATGAAGCTGTTGGAAGAATGTGGAGGATGTGGGAAGAGGTAAGAAGCAACAAACCAGACCAGAACTTCAGCTACACTTTGAAACTACAGAGAGATGCTGGGAGGGTTAAAAGTCCAGAGAGACCTGCAGAAATTGTTGATAGTTTTGGACTGTTTTTATTACAGAAGTACTGATGTCTGAATTATGGTTGGAGCCTGATTATGCTACCATTGTATCAACACAGAATAAATGTCCACACACCCCCAAAAAATTTATACTGTCAATAGGCTGTGACATAAGAGTGGGAAAAGAGACAAGGAGATTTTCCAAATCATACTGGATGTCAGTAACAGAGCTGGGAGAAAATTGGGAAACCCAATGCAAAGTTTGTTCCATAATCAATATTGGTTTACTTGACTGATCAGGTGAATATGATAAATTTATTCAGCTATACGCCATGATATATCAGTGCTCTCCATGAACATTATCAAGAACACTAGACAGATAATGCTGTCAATGGTAAAGTGCTGTTGGCTAAAGTTAAAGGTGCTGTTTGAGGAGATGACTGCTTACTCCCCTTAAATTATACCTGGTTTCCCCACTTTTCATTTTCAGATGAAATAAAAATAATTTTATTAGATTTTAGGAGGTTTTTTTGGATCTTAGCCTAAAGTCAATTGAGACAAAGTTGCATGGCACTCAGTTGCTGGAGGTAATATTATTTACTCTTCCAGGCAGAAAGACACAAAGATGGATTTAAACCTGTGCCTTTGAGTTTTCTTGCTTTTTTTCTCTCTGTTGGACCCCTAGAATTGATTGAACACATTTATTTCTGAGGCTTAAAATGAAAATTTCCTGAATAAATAGAAACAGCGGTAACTACATTTTGTGGCATTTATGGATATTTACAGCTATTTGGTTAATAGTGGTGTTTACAGGTACTGTCAGACACTTTACTTATTAAAAAGCCTGAATACTTTAACAAAATATCTTAAAATAAAAAGTGACTTGGACTATGTTCTCATGGGAGCATATGTATGCAGTCTTGTGACAATGCTTCAGTGGGGAATAATGGAGTCAGAGGAATGAATGTAAGAGTCTGACTTGTGAAGTTTTTACTGTTGTGGTTGTTACCCTATGACTGAAAATAACTTGCAAAATTTGAGGGGTTTTGAATTTTTTTTGGTTTTATTCTGCCCTTGATACATTAAGCTGGTAAATCCTCATCAGATATGAATTGACATTGCTGTATTAACATTATAATAACAATGACAAGTTACTAAGTTAAAATTTAGATTTATTTAAGCATTTTGGGGATTTTGGATTTTACATTTTAGGTACCATCATGCGGCAGATACAAAACTAAAGGCATTGTTAAGGTGAGTCAAAGGTACATATCTTTATAGCCCAGGATGTAATTCCTCACATGAGAATTTTCGTAGTTGGTCATTCTGCTTCCCCTTGAATTCAGCTGGTTATAGCAAGGAGTGACAGAGAAGTCTTAATTCTGCTGGGTGGATATTCTGGCCAAGCAGACCTATCCAAGCAGTTTGTCATATGCTCATCACTGTCCTGTTCAGAGAGCAGTGCGTACATTATATATATATGTGTGTGTGTGTGTATTGTGTATTCACTTTAGTTATCTTCACCTGGTACAAAAATCTGCTAAGATGGCATTCCCAGATTTTTAGAAATCAATGGAAAGAGTACAAAGACTTGAGAATAAATATGGGAATATTGGAAATCAAGAGCTGAATTTATCCCTAGGAAAGAATTAGAAGATAATGAAAAGGTGAATGAATGCATTGTAGTCTCCAAAGCAAGATCCCTCACCCAGAATCACAAGGGTAACCAATGGCTGAGAAACGAGATAAGTGAAAGAGAAAATGGATCATGGTGTAAACAACTGGGGAAAACTGGAGTCCTTGAAAGCAAATACTTTAGTGGTTTATCTTTTCTTTTGGCAGTAAAATTTGCCTGGTGTTCCCTATGTGCTTTCAGTAACAAGACTACAAAAATAATCATAGTTTGTCAGCATCGTGCATAGGATCAGTATGAACACATGAGAAAAAATGAAGGGATATCTTGAAATGAGAATTTGTTCTCTTACACTTTACCACACTTTTCAAAAGCCATGTTAAATGTTTTTTTCCAGGCTACGTAAATCCAAATGCTACTTGGATTCCCTTTTGATACCACTGATTTTCATACCGGCCTCCTCTCTAGACACAGGTTGTCTGAGGAGTGGGGAGACATGAGCATGTTAAACCCACAAAGGCTCCTGCTGGAGGAAGCTGTCGAGAAACTGGGACAAAATTAAATTCAGAGGACACAGGAGTGGCATTGCAGCACACTGGGCTTTAATGCAAATTGTCTTTCACTGATGCTCTGGGATCAACAGCATTTCTGAATCTCCTCCAAAACTGGTGCATCCAGTAGAACAATCTCAGAACTTTTCAGAGACCTTATCTCGTTTTATTGCCTCTTGAGTTTTACTATGCTTTTTCAAAGGAGGGGTCACTTCATACTCACATGTTATACTGTAAAATCTGCACGTAAAGGGTGTTGTTTGTTGTTTGGATATTCATTACCAAAGGGAATGTGCTGTGTCAGAGGAAAAGTGCTGCAAGTAAGTTTAGAGCCAATTTTTACATAAATCAGTGTTCTGGGTGTGGTTTCCAGACTTCATTCACATTAAACAAAGTAAATTTTCATGGGACAAGTGCTGCAAAATATTACCTAAGTAAATAGCATCAGAATTTTGATAATCAGTTTTCCTAATGTGTTTTTCAAATAACAGTTGTGCTACAGTGAGCTGGTTGGACTATATACAGGAAGTGTAAATTAATATTTCTCTTCTGTTTTAGGTTCAAGTCATATTTCACAGGGCAGAGCTGACGTACATGTGTGATCTAGACTCATTGAATTTTCCCAGAGTTTTGAATGTTACTCTCACATTCACAAAACACTGGCACATGGTACATCATTCAGCTGCTCAATTTGGCAAAGCAGAGCAGTGCTTGCTGATCCAGTAGTGTGCCGTTGTTAGTTTGCTTAGATGAGAAACTGTCATGGAATGCTTTCACATGGATTCTACGTGTTCACACTCCTATCAATCTTCCCTTCTTCAAATACTATTTTCATTCTTGCACTTGGGTAGGCAGCATGGTTTAAGTTGATGAGTATCACATCCCCTATATGTTCTTGCATTCAAAACACCCAGGGATGAAGAGAAGGGCAGAACTCCAAGTCCTTGATGCACCTGCTACTATGGGAAGAAGTCAGTGTCAGAGAATCAACTGGTACAGATCCCACAAATGCTGTTCTGAAGAGTGATTAATCCTAATTTTATTCTGCAAAAATGGGTCTTGTTGAACTTCTAAGGTATATTTTATGTAGACTTTTACTGTTTTTAGGCTCTATTTTGTTTTAACAAATTTTGCTCTGGTGAAGTTCTGGACAGTTAGGGACTCTAGCATGCTTTGACACTGCATGGAATAACATCTGTTTGTTCAAAGTTGATTATTACATTCTGAACAAATTTATACTGAAGATTGATAGGTAGTTGCTTGGTTTTTAGAAGTAATATTTCATAGCACTGCAAAGTTTCACAGCAACAAAAAGACTGTATAAAGAATATATTAAAATGCACAATGCATCTAGCATGAACATGATAACCTTATTTTTACTGGAGTTACTGATTAATTCTCACATCAGGGAAATATTGATATGCAGCTGCCAGTTCATTTTGCTCAGCTATCATTACACTGTGTATCAGACTCCATGCTGAGAGCCACACAAGGCACAGGGGGTGAGCAATGCAGGTTACAACGCAGCAAGTTAAGAATGGTGGGACCTATGTCATGTCCATATCCTAATTTAGAGTGTCATCTACAGTATATGAGAATGTCACATTACTCTATAAAGGCATATAGTGAAGACAGAAAATGTGAGTAATAGTGTAAGTCCATAAAATGAAAAGTGCCCTAAGGCACACCATGGTGCTACTTCAGTCTTAAAACTAATGCGTGCTTGTCCACTGTCTTAAAAGAGCTTTAACTTGCATTTGTTTCATGGTTCAGAGAGCTCTAATCTATCCCAGGGGGTAAATATTCTGGAGGGATGTTGTGGTCATGTTCCTTTTTCAACTCACTTTACACTGCTAACTGGCAAGAGGAAGAATGTATGGTACTAATTAATTCCATCGGCCTTATATTCCAAGAGGTTGTAGTTATACTAACCTCATACTTCTGGGAATAGATGTGTCTCAGTAAAGCCACAGTGAGTCAGGTGTGTTTCTCAAAGTGGTTACGTTCAAAGAGAATCTGTGCAGGTAATATAGTATGTCCTACTGCTCGTGGCCACCCAATATGTGCTGTGTTCTCAGTGCTGATTGCACTTCTTGCCGGTTTTGAACTCTGTTTTTAGTTTAGTGTAAAGTTGCAAAATTAATCAAAATCTGAAGTACTGACTCCCTCTTCATTTTCAGGACACAATAATGCAATTTTTTGAGTAAGGGGTTAGGCTTTAGTTTGTAGAACTCTCAGCACTAGATCCTGATCACAAGCAAACTCTTGCAGTTCCTTTGACTTCAGTGGAGCTGAGCTAATGAGCCTCAGCTGTCAATGTGTTACTGGTGAGTAAATAAATTTTTCTGTGTTTAAAGTCTATAGAATCTCTTAAAAAAAAGCTTTCTTTTTAAATGACACAAACTAAAATAACACTATGTGAATGAGAAAGTTTTCTGTTTATGTCTATATATTGTTTCAATAACATTGTCTCAATTGGGGAGAAAGGGAAAAAAAATAAAAAATAAAAATTCAACAATCATGGTGAATGTAGCATGCATACAGAATATGCATATTTTTAAGTACTGCTTTTGTAAACATTGCTGGTTGGGAATTAATTTTGTGCTGCTTAATGCTCATCTACACTGTTTCAGTTCCAACAACAAACTGAATGAGATTTTTATGAAAAAAAGAAGGAAGGTTTTCCTAGTTCACATCTTGGAGGTTACAGTATATAAACAGATATATTTTCTTTTAGTCTAACCTTGTCTGGAAGATATAGGAAAACTAATTTGCCTTATTTACATATGGCACAATCTATCCAGTATTCAAGGGTTTGTCAGAAACAGGAACATTGTGCATTTCCATGGTAACAGATGGCATGCTGACAGTATCTGGCTCGTTGCAGCTTCGTCTAGGCAGGCCAGCAATTAATCAGCCATCTACATGCACAAAATTCTTTGTGAGTGAATGGCACCGCTCCTCTGTAGTGCTGCCTGTGCTTTTACAATTTTTGTATTCCTGCGGGGCGAAGTACTTTTTTGTCTCTTATGCTCATTTTCTGTAGCTTCCAAAAAAAACCCAGTAAAGAATACAAAAATGGAAACAAGTCTGCACATAATTTAGAAAAGACATTATTTCTTTAGCATATAAGATGTGTGAGGATCTTGGTTTTATTCTATTGCTTTCCTTGTTTCCTCTCCCTTCCTACTTTTTGTAAGCTTGCTATGCCACGTGTTTCCTTCAACCTATTTGTTATAGGTGAGGTTTTTGCAAACAGATAACTCTCCAAAGGTGTGCAGAAAGGGATTTGTCATCTGGATGGCTGGTCCAGAGCTTTTATACCAACAGGAGTGCTGTGGTTAAACTGAGCCTGAAGCAACATGCTAAAAATCCCTCATTGCCTGTTTAAATGGCATTTTATATCTCACTGCGTTTGCCCACTGGCAGCTGCATTGCCCCATCAGGTCTGGGGAACTGACCACATTCTTACATCAAGTGACCAATCTGATTCATAATTAAATCAAGAGTTAATATTTGAGGGATCTTTCTGTGCCCCCATTTGAATGTGCTGTGGGAGAAAATAAGCTCCTTAGGATGTTTCCTCGTGTATGTACCTAAGGAAGAGCTGTGTTAGGGCTTTGCTTCTTGTACTTGTAGTTGCTGTTGACATCACTTCATAGCCAGCTGCATAACTGTGGTCTTTCTCCCTTCATCTTCAGGAGAGATCATTCATGGATTTTCCCTTTCAGGACAGTTATATTCATGACTGCCACTTTACTAAGTTCAAAGCAGAGAATCAGCATTTTATTTCAAAGTCATGGGGTGTGAGATTTCAGGGGGTTGTATTGTGTTGATGAACCTGGATCTGGTGGCCCGTGGGAGGTCAAAATATTTCCAGTACAGGTGGATCTTTAATGTGGGGGTGGGGGCGTGTTTGTTTTGGGTTTGTTTTTTTTGGGTTTTTTTAAGTCTCTGATACATGCCAAAGCCTAATCTCTGAGTTGAACCTGTATGTGGAGTAGTATTAAACTTTCTTTGCCTGTACACAATCAAAGCAAATTTCATCTTTGTTAGAGGATTCATTTACTGAGCTATAGCAGTTTTAAGAAGAAATTTGTTTATCAAATATTCAGGTTCATAGTTGAGATGCATCTCTTCTTGCCATTGAGACAAGTTACAGCCAGCAAGAGTCTTGGCCTAGGTTAAACAAAATCTGCTTATGTGACCTAAGAAGACTCAAAAGAAAATCCAAGGCTAGTCTTCACTGTTTTGCCTCAGATTCATTGTTTTTGCATAAGTTACAAATCCAGCCTCTGTTCTAAAGGAGCCATGGTACATGATTTTTCATTGGTAAGGTTGATAGTCAACTGTCTTAGTCTTGGTTTAATCTGTTGTGCCAGTTTGTAATGTCAAAGGTGTTTTATGCCTTTTATGGGTTTTGTCACTGCGTGTTTCCCTCCTCCATTCTAACTAGTCTCTGTAGAATCCTGAAGAATCCACAGAAAAAACATGAGATATAGTTCTCAAGGATTAGTGAACTTTTGATTCTACATCTTTTTCACTTGAAACTTGTAACTTATTTCTAACTTGGAAACTGCACTGGGCAAGTGTGATGGTTTTGGCTGCATTAAAGTTAATTTTCTTTGCCATAGCAGGTACGGGACTGAGTTTTGGATTTGTTCTGGAAGCAGTGTTGATATTACAGGGGTGTTTTAGTTATGTCTGAGCAGTGCTTGCACAGAGCTGAGGCCTTTTCTGCTCCTCTCCCAACCCAACCAGCAAGCAGGCTGGGTGGGCTGAAGAGATTTTGAGGGGATACAGCCAGGACAGCTGACCCAAAGGATATCCCAGGCCATGTGGCATCATGTTCAGCAGTAAAACTAGTGGGAAAGCAGGCAGGGGGGCTGCTGCTCAGGGACAGGCTGAGCATGAGTCTGGTGGTAGTGAGTAATTGTTTTCATTTCCATCACTTGTCTTTTGGGGTGTTTATTTTTATTTGTCTGTTCCCCTCCCCCTCCCCCTTCATTGTTGTTGTTAGTAATTTAGTAGTAGTAGTAGTATTTATCTTTTCTAATGTATTAAACTATGTTTATCTCAACTCACGAGTTCACTCACTTTTACCTTCCCAGTTCTCCATCCCACCGGGAGAAGGGGAGTGACAGAGTGGCTGTGTGGTGTGTAGCTGCTGTCTGGGGTTAAACTGTGACAGCAAGAGAAGACAATCTCATTATACCCTAAATGCTTACCTTTGATTAACTTGTGGTGCAACAAATCTAAAGTATAGTCAAAAAGAAATAGGCACGGCCCAGCAATTTACTTTCCTATTGGCTTTTATTCTGGTTGTATGTGACTTGGTCCCATATCCAGACTGGTCAGAGGCTGCTCCTTTGCAGCAGGAGACGGTTTCTACCTGAGCACCTCTTGTCCCAGAGCTGTAGCAAAGCATGTTTTTGAGAATTCCGCAGAAAGTATTCTTGAAGGACTAGAGATGATCTGCTTGACTGTAGTATGTGTGATCCCACCAAACTTCCAGTATGTATGCAGTGCTTAGGATACCAAACAAGGGAGGTCTGAAATTACCCTGAGCATATTAATTTATAATTGAAATTAATCTCTTTATTAGTGCAGTTGTGTATTAGGCAGTGAGCTGTCATTTATTTTATGCACAGTACAAGCTTTTGTTTCATTCAGTAATACAACTAGGTGGCTGGGGATGTTGTGCAATATAGTCATGTGGCACTGGACTCCATTAATTGACAGTGGTTCCCAGAAGGCTGATTGTTGGATTTTTGTGGAAAATATGTACTTTTGTATTAGGATGGGTATATACCAATGTATATAGAGATAATGTAGATATGTATATGCATATAAATACTCTTTATTAAAATTCTAGTTCGTTTTGCTCTAGCACACATTCTAATTGGCCAATCCATTTTTAGACAATTCATTTCAACACAGAAGTCAATCAGAAAATGCCTCCTCCATAGAGGTTGTAATGCTTTCCTTGGTTTCTTACCTCCATGTAAGTAGTTCACCAGAAAGTTGATATCACAGCGGTGTTTTTAGCTACACCATGCTCACAATTCCTGTACAATGACAGTATTCCCAGCACTGTAAAAATATGCATATTTGTAAGGATTTCTTTGTAGTTTAAAAACTGTGTCATAACTCTTAACTAATTTCCTTAATATTTTGACAGAATATGCGTATGGTTTCATCAGAAATAGATACAGTGATCACTTTGAAGACAGTTCAGCCAGAGTGGCATTGTTTGCTCTTTGCCAATTTGTATATATTACCTGTATGTAAACCTTGGTCATACATCTGAGGGACTCATTGTAGTTTCTGTAATTCAAGATGCTACTTCAGTAAAATAGTGTTATTTGGCTTGTAAGCTTTTTACCCTGAAAAAACCCCTATTTATAACAGGTTTTGGAGTTTTCATCTAGGCGGTGTTTGGGTATTTTGTTGCTGTTGTTGGGGAGGTTTAAGGTTAGGGTAATCTGAGTGTATATTTGAATGAGTTTTTAGCCATCTAATAAAATTACCTAGAAAAATCTAGGTCCCTGTTAGTCTCATTAATTTTTTTCTCCTCTCTCAACTTTCGGACTTTGACTTTCTCTCCTTCTTGCTGCCCATTTTGTTTTGCATTCCCTGGAATGCATTAGAAAGTTTGTTAAGTGAAATTTTGGTTTCCTGAAATTGGTGTGGCAGGAGAGGTGGGGGTTTTTTTACTATGTTTTATTTTGACTTTGGTTTTTATATACATAAATCTATAAATGGTGAGGGTTTTAAACCCTGTTTTTACTACCTACATTGAAAAGAATAATTAAGAACTTAAGCGGTACAGAACTGTAAGAATCACAAGATCATGAGGTCTATTTTCTTGGAATTACAGGTTACAATATTATGTTGTTGCCACAAATGATCTTTTCATCAAAATAAAGCTGATTTCTTTTGTAAAGGATAAGGGTGGGATGTCACAATATCTTAAATTTAACTGGGCTAATTTTAAGCTGAGATCTGTGTGTGATGAGAGTTTCTTCTGTGTGGAAGAAGTTAGCCACAGCATATGCAGCACCCTACACAAGCTCCTTGGAGCCAACACATGGAGCTAATGTCTGATAAGAGGATAAGGATTATTTAAATGCGTTTGATCTCTGTATTATTAATACGGAGGAATATATTTAAAAAGAAAAATAAGTATTTACTAGAATGCGTAGTGATATTATTAAATATTTTACTCATGCATTAAAATTTTTAGACCTCAGTACTGAAAATATCATCAAACATTTGGAATAATTCATACTTAAAAATTAAGACCAAAGTGCATTAAATCATCACAAGATATCTCTAAGGACAAATTCTGATGACATTGTTAGGGTTCCTTATGTTTCTGTATTTAAAATTTCCAAACCTCCTGCTCCTCCTACTTTAGACCTCAGTTATCCCAGTAGGAAGACAGGGCTTCCTCAGCAGTCGGCTTGGCAAGGGGAAGATGTGGGGGTTGATTTTGCTGTATGTGGCCAATTATGTTGACCTTTGTGATGGCAAGCCTGGAATCTTGAGTTTTTCTCCTATTTAGGACTCCTTCGCAGCAGCATAATACATTGCTGCCTTGTCAGTTTGTGGTCTAATATTTTTACAACCCAGCAATCCACATTTGGAGATCGTGATTAGCATCCTTAATTCCTAGGGGGGAAAAAAAAAATTAAAAAGCCTTGTTAGAACTAGAAAGCTGAAGTCTAAAATAGTCCACCTGCTGTTCTAAAGAGTATTATTTTAGTGCCCTGGGGACATGCAAAGTTGTAACCTACTGATGTCAGGATTAGATTTTATAGGGCTTTTTAATGTAAGTGTTTTTGATAACTTGGCAAAGCATTTTCTGTTGTTCATTTCTGTTCAATGTTTCTTAAAAACAGCAGTCTAAGATCTACAGAGACAGTGCCTTGTAAAATGGATGTATCATTTCTGCTTCACCATAAGATGTTACTTGATAAGATATTAAGCCGATTGTCAACTAATCTGAAGAGAAAATCGGTTTTTTGTAGAGTTATTGTTTTAAGTTAAATTTTACTCATTTTATGATTCTATGGTTCCTGAATGTAATGGATTTGATTTCCTTATTGTATGACTAACTTTTTATGGTGATAGTAACTATAATAACACAAATATACAAAAATAACATAAATGTACAAAAATTTGTTTCCTGTAATGAGAGTGTTTATGCTACTCATTTTGGTGTGCCTGACTGACAGTAGGGAGGCAGAGATGTTTGTTTTGTATTCAGCAGTGCTTAGATTCACAACTGCTGTTGCAATAAAATGCCTCCATCATTATGAGATGACTCAGTATTCAGGTAAGATCTTTAAACATATATACTTTCCCTCTAGGATTCAGGTTTTGGGAACTGCATTAGGTGTCACTATCTCCTATGGAGTTGGTGGGAACCATCAGTCACAGCCTTGCTGATGGTGGGCTGCCTGCATCCCCCAGCTTCGGTGGAAATTTCATCTGAACTTCTTAATTTCTGAAAAGAAAGTGTAGATTTTTATTTTTTTTTTCTAATGGGGCGAATCAAAGGTGCTCGTGGCAGAAGGGTTCATGATCACATACAGGTGTCTGCTGCCAGGAAGGCTTACAATTTAAGATGGTATCTTTCTGTATGGGCTATTATTCTTCTTGTTACGCTCTCATCCCCTCATTGACATACCATAAAGTCTGTTTTCTAATCATAAACATACTTAGCTCTTCCAATTAGTTTTGAAAATGTTTAAAGAGCCATTTTAAACTTTTCCAGTAAAGATGATAGTGCTTATAGTAGCTGGTTTATTCACTAATTATCACTCTTTTTATGCACTTTTTAAATTGTAAGCAGCCTATGAGTTTCTTAAGTCTATTGAAACAATTCTGTGTATAATTTCTGCAAGTAATTTTCAGTTTGCTGCGCTCTCACATTGCCCTGTACACTGTGCTCTCTGAACAATTACTTTTTGCTATTTTGATGTTTTCTTTATGTACTCTGCCTGTTTGTTTTGGCTTTTTTTTCATAGTGGTAGGCACTGATGTGGGGAATACTCCTGTTAGAGAGTGGGGAGATCTCAAGCAGAAATGCTGAAGGGTTTTGGGGGAAACAACACTGCAGATCAGTCCTGTTTGTATATACGGCACCTAAGTTTTCTGGTTACCCTCAGAGAGGATACCAAGTTAGATAAGCTTTTATCTGTCTCACAGGAGACAATGTGCATCAGATCCAATGCTTGTATTTTCCTCCCACAGAGCTGCTATGTTTTTTAAACCCTTCCTTCTTCCTTTCACATCAAGGATGTTGTCCTTTGTCTGCTGGGGTCTTGGTCCTGTGGTTGATTTTTGTCAGTTCACTTGTGCCAAGCCATGAATCTTTGACTGCAGTATAAGTCCATCATGTGGGGTTTTGTTTGGTGGTGGTGTGAAATGGTAGGTTTATGTTGGTGGTTTGCTTATGAAGGAATGATTGTGGCTTGGAAAGGGTTCTGTGTGAAGTTCTTGCTTCTGACCATGCTACTGGTGCAGAAGGACCCAGGACATGCTACCCTGTGAGGAAGAATGTGCTGTGCTCTTGTGAACCACTTGCAGCCCCCACCATCCATCTCTCCAACTGCCAGCTTTAATGAAGAAGAAATCTTCCTGTATGTGTTTTTAGGCAAAGGTGGGATCCTTTAGAGGAGGCATCTCAACCTTTGAGCTTGTATGAGTTGTTTTCTACTGGAAAACCAGAGTGATAGCGCGGTATTGCTGTTCTCTAATTTGATTCCAATTCTCACCTTTGCTTCCTGTCATATTAAGGGGAAGGTGGCATTTTTCTTGCCTTCTGAAAGTGGTTGCAGAAAACAGATGCCAGATGTTGGATCCTGGCTAAACCAAATTTGCTCAGCAGACAGTCATAAGCCTCAATGTATATATGGTTTGGCTTATTTGTTCCTCTTTCCTCATGCAAAACAGGTAGTAAAATAATATAGAGTCCTAAAGAAAGGATCTCAGTGATTCCAATTTATCAGAGTGCTTAATTGAGTCTGTGAATTTGGCCTGTTGACTGATGATGATGAAACTTCTCAGGGGGTCCTATTAACACTAAAATTATTTAATATTTTATTAATCAATTACTGACTCTTATGCAGATAATGCTGCTACGGATGGTCCATTAATAAAATGTGTACTAAATCCCTAGAACAATTTTCTAAATGTTGAAAAATGACTGATTAATAGCAGACTCCTACTAAATGTTAAGAAAACAAAATGTACAATTTTTTTGGCACTAAAAGAAAATTACAGGTAACTCCAGATGAAATGATAATTAGAACAGCAAGTGGCACTGTGATGGAGCAAATTAAATCCTTTAGGTATCTTGTGGTTATTTTGGATGAATCTCTACTTTCTCTAATCACTTGGATTATATTGTTCAGAGAGGAAATTTATGATTGGGGGATTAATACACATATAATTTGACTATAGATGCCAAGGGAATTGTAGCTCTCAATGGTAAATATTGTCAATTACTTATTCTGCTTGTATAATTTACAATGCAGCTTCCTGATAAATTCTGATTTTAATCCTATCAATATATAGTAGGTTTTGTGTTTATTTTTTCAGCTTGGTATGAAATCTCACTGTATGTTGTATGAGAGAAAAAAAAAGGGGAGCAGGAGCCCTTGGTTACCTGCTGTTCAGCTCATCACTACTAAAAACTGCACTGGGAGCCTTTTAGGGCTCTTGCCTAATCTCTGTGGTGCTGTATTCTTTCTCATCCCTCTTTACAACAGTGAAGAAAAATTAGATTTTTTCCATCACAGGGATCACAACCACCTGCAAAGGCTTAAGAGGCTGCCCCAATGCTGCCTAATACAGGCTCTTCTATCTGTCACTAGATGAGGAGGTGAGAAAACCACTGGTCAGTGAAATATCTCTTTGTTTTCTTATAAGGCAAGATACTTAAGGATGAGTCTGGCTTTAGATATATGATTAATCCCATTTTAATCAATGTGATTTAAGACAGATATGTTCTGAAGTACCTTGTTGAATGTCAGTGTGGAGAATGATACACAGATTTCAAGATAGATATATAATGGATCTGTTTGTGATTTGGGTTTTGGTGGTGGGTTTTTTTCCTTTCTCTATTGCCTTAAGCAGAAAGGATCTTCTGAGATTAAGGGGGGAAAAAAAGTTGAAATCTAATTATTACAAGTAAAAGTTTAGGGATTTATTAAACATGATAAAATCTGTCATAAGTTTGAAGAAACTTTAATAGCGTTTCAAGTTGAATTCAGTTAATTTATTTTTTTTGCCATGATTATTCCATAGAAAAATATTAGGATTTAAGATGGGCTAAAAACAGTTGCACAACAGGCAAGGACATATGGAATACCTCTAAATTCTGGGACACTGCTGATGGATCAGGTAATACTGAGCACTCGTGAATTAAATGGAAACTCACCATTGAGGAGTCAATAAGGGAAACATTGAAAACATGTTGAAATAAACACAGGAGCAAAACAAAGACCAGGGGCAGGGGCACAACTCACCCAAGATTTTATGTGAGTCTCAGCTATTTACCAAGTAACAGTTCAAAGGACCACGTGGACTGATTTCAACAAGAGCTTTATGGTACATCGTTGTCACAGGTTTCTGTTAGTGACCAACAGCTCTGAGATTATTCCAGATGTGGAGTTTGGAGTGTTTTACACCTAGATTTTGTTTTCTTCTGTGAAAGAGAGTGGATAAATTCACTGAACATCTACACATTCTGTATTTTTCTTAAATGAATCAGAATTCAGGCTTGACAGAATCGGGGTTTGTGTTTGTCTATGCATATTATCAAAGCTTAGATAAAAGGATACTTAGTCTACTATCAACACACTGCCGTGGTTTTAGGGGGAGGGAAGAGAACCCTCAGGATATTTGAGGAATACATGAAAATCTGAATCACATAGATGCTCTTTTATTTACAACCATAATTTATTTTCAATTTAAAGACAAATTAAAGAGGAAATGAAAGAAAACATAATACAGCTCTGGTTGAGGCAGAAAATGGTAATTAAATAAGTGAACATCTGCATGATAGGATATTTTTTTTAAAAGGAACTATTTCTTGATAGGTACATATTTTGGTTTTTAAAAACGTATGAGGAATCTATGACCTCAGCAGCCACTGAATCTGAGTAAGTGGTAGATGCCAAAATTTCCTTTTGTGTCTTTCTGAAAATCATCCATGTGTCCTCCTTGTGTCCAGTATTTTTGTTGATGTCTCTGTTCAAGGAATCCAAACTCACAAGTATGAAGTTGCAGACCATAAGATTGTTGATATTCACCATTCTATCATAGAACTGTTGGTGTGTACTGACCTTGAAGAAATATTTTGCTGTGTAACTGAGTGCTGTGTGGCATATGCAGGTTTTTGTTCCTGCACAAAATCTGTTGCCATGAATGCTGTTGCATCTGTGTGTGATTAATGACTTCTGTCTCCAGTGTGTGTACAGTAACACAACCAAGCAACGCACTGCGAGGGTCCCATAATTCCCTGAAGACATTTCATCACAATGAGATGCATTTTCAGTTATTATGTGGCTTTTTGTGTTCTGTTTTGCTCTGAACAGACAGATATTTATTCCTTTTATCCAAATTTCCTCCGTACCCCTCATTGTTTAACTCATCTTACAAACATACGGCTGCAAATGTAGTCACAGCAAAACTAAAGTTGAGTGCTGAAGCAGTAGGAGTAATACACACTGATAACATAATGTGTAAAACCATTCTAAAGTCTCTGGGAGGGAATTGTTATCTATGGAAGCTAAAATGCACCAACTTCACTTTTTGTATCATTATTTTGAAATTTAGGATTTGTGTGTGTGCAGGGGAGGATAGTTTAGCAAAAGGCAACTATTATCAAGGTGCTGAAATTAATTGGCTGCTTTAATTGAGGTAGATTGCTAGCTAATGCTTTCTTGAATACAGTAATTCTCCTATTAAATTATCTTTGAATAATTACCTGAAATTTCTCAGCTGCAGGGACTGATGGCTATTAAATTGCACAGTGATGTTGCTATATAATTACTTAACAAGGTGTCCTTTAATAGTTTAATTCCCCTCTCCCAAGGAAAAAAAAAAACCCTGTGACTCCTGGTTTTTAAGTGCTGTGATTTTATTTATTTTTTTATAGCCAACTTTGTATCTCCAAGAGTAAAAGAAGGCTATTTGTTGACTTGCTTTTAAAAGTAAGTCTTTTGATTGTTAAAGCATAGATTTGGACTCAGAAGAGTTTGGGAACAAAAAAATAAGTTAGGCATTCCTTTAGCTTCATTATAATTATTTTGTCATTTTGTTATTTGGTTTGCAATGTATTTTGAATGAGGCAGTAGAAGCTCAGGTCTGATATTCAAAAACCCAATTACGTGTGTGTTGAGTCTTGCAGGTAGGGAGCTGTCTATGTAATGGTATTTCCTGAGCTGAGGGAAGGCAGGCTGACCAGGAATTTTACACCTGTATTTATTCCTCCTGGTCACAGAGGATGAGGAGATTGTCTGCTCACTGCTCGTTCCTAGCAGCTGGAAAGAGACAGTGGTGAAAACAGCTGTTTCATCAAAGGTGTTGAAACAAAAGGTTGGACTGTTCAGGGATCAAAAGACAAAAAGGCCCAGGATCGTGCCAGAGGGTATAAATTTCCTTGGTAGCTCAAGGATACACTGTTTTTTGTTGGCAAGAAATACCCAACATTGAACAATGCAAAACTTAACAGCTATGAAGGAATTTGTAGTCAGCACTTGAGGCTGAGGCTGGTAGAGCATTATGTAAAATTGAACAGGGGGACGGTAGGATCATCTCGCCTCTTTTACTTACATAAACATTTTAATCTATATGTATCTGCTGATCGCACAGGTTACCCAAAGCATTACATTCTGACCTTTGAACAGAATCACAGAATGGTCGGGGTTGAAAGGGATGTGGTCCATCTAAATGTGAAGGGCTTTTAAATTTCCTTTTTAAAACAGAATTATATCCACATAGGGGTTACTGATCAGTTTGAGTTTCACACTGTTTCCATGCTGATCCACAGAAGGTGCAGTCTATGAGCATTTCCATCTGGAAGCCTGGCTCTGTTCTCCAGAGACTCAGGACTTTGATTTTTTGACATACCAAGTTCTATCCTAAATAGCCTTCAACATATATGGCAGTGTTTTACAATGAGACTGGTGCAGAGCATGTACAAAATTAAAATGTATGTCACTAACACACATTTTTGAACCTCTTTGAGGAAGAGTTCCAAAACCCCTGTATCTGTATGTCACTTTAAAACCAGAAGGAAATGATCAATCTAGTGTTATAGAAATAGTCTCTATCCAGAGGGATTTTTTTAGACAAATCTCTAAAGGATAAAGCTGGCAGAAGAATGGATGTGCTGGATCAGAGCAAAGACACACGTAGCTCAAGCTGTCAGGAATGAAGGCATCAGTACTACACGTTATTTCATGAACATACAGTCCTTGATTCACACCATCTAGTGTTATCTCCACTTTTATCAGAGTGGAATAACAAAGGGTTTTTTAATGTCCATTGATCTTGCAAGGCTGATAAGGGATATTCATTGCCTGATATTCAGAAATGTTCAATTTCACAAGATGGCCAACAAATTAGGCACTAAAGATTATATTTTTAATTAGAAAACTGTAGTGCTGTTGACTGGATGAGATTTTTGTCAATTTGCATAAATAAGACTGAACATTGCTTGACAGTCTTGCAATATTTTGCTTAATGCTTCAGTCAGGGAGTGGCAAACCAAACAAGTGAAACTAAATTGTTTAGTCCTCATGTTTTGCTCAGATCACAAATCCACCCCTTTTCTTCCTCTAATTTATTAGTAGCTTATATCAGCAAGAATTTTCTTTTCCTTCGGTATGAGGATGCTTGGCCCTTTATCTCATTTGATCTTAATTTAAAAAAAAAAAAAAAAAAAAAAAACAAAAAAAAAAAAAAAAAAAAAAAAAACAAAAAAAAAAAAAAAAAAAAAAAAAAAAAAACTAATCTTTGGAGAGTACCCCTAGAAACTTCTTCCAGAGAAGAGTGGTCCAGACTGTATCTGGGACTGAAAAATTCCACAGAGGAGTTGAAGGTCTGCACAGAGGAGCAGAGGTCTTGGCCACTGCTCTCTTACAAATAGCACTGGTCCTTTTCACCTGGAGCATTCATGATGTATGGCTCATATTTTCATTAAATGTAATGATACATGAACATCAATATTATATGTTCGACTTGAAATTGTGGCTGGAGCTCAGCTGTGCTAGGTCCTGTACAGTGGCTTTTATTAAAGTCCCAGAGGCAAAATAGTCCCATCCTGAAGTACCTTCAACCTGCTGGCAGTAGGTGCTGTGAAGGATACATGGTGTGATATACAACAGAAAGATTAAAAGACATAAAAGGCACCTCTCCAGAACATTTCTAAGTCTCCCAGAAGTTTGTAAGGCTCTTCTCTCTTTCTCTTGCTTTCTTATTCTTTTTTTTTTCCTGTTTTCATTCTTCTTTGCTTTGACCTCTGCTTGTTCTTCATCTCTTTCTCCCCCCATGCAAACCCTCCCTTTTCATTGCTGACTTTCTACTTTACTCCTCCCCTCACTCATTCTCTTCAGCATTGCAGCAATGGTAGTCAAAAGAAGAAAGGCACAGAATTATCTGTTACTAAATGGGTGGTGCTGATGGAAAATTAGGGAGGAGGAAAAGAGGAATTAATTATCCATAATGTAAGGGTTAAGAAATAAGATTTTCCCAACTAACACCAATATCTGAAGAAATCCTAAATTTGTGAGAAATGTGAACATTCCTTCTTCCTTCATCAGGAAGCTACAATGTTAGAAAAGGGTAAGAGAGGGTCAAACCCTGTTTTTATTCCTGCTTTCTGTAAGTAACCTGCAAATAGATTTATTTTTTTTTCTCTGCTTCTTAAGAAGGATGAGGTGTAATTGTAATCTGTTGCTTTTGGATCTTCCTATGAAAGACATGAAACAAGTACAAGGTATTATTGCTAGAAGGCAGCGTATGTAACCAGTCACTGGCTGGAAGATCACCCATTAATTTTTGTTTTGTTTATTTTCAAAAAGGTATGTAGCTGATATGGAGAATATGCCAAGTCAACTGGAGATGAGTCAGCACAGGCAACACAAAGTGAGTGAGTTTGGTTTTTCTTAAAGAAAAATATTCACACTCCTAGTCAATTTATTGCAATATTACTGCAATTACAAACCCAGAAAAGTGCTTGTTAACATTTTCTTAGGGTTTATATTGGAAATGTGGCTCCATATCCACCTAGTGGAGGAGCAGACAGTTAAGCTATTCTCTGTCTCTGATTGTTTACCCTAAAATAGGAAATAAACTGGCCTCTACATGCAAACTTTTCTAGCACTGTCCTTGAGCAAAAGCTAATAACAGGTATTTACACTAGGGAGTATCTATCCACAGGTTTTTCTTATGGAAGCTTGAGGGTTGTGATAACAAAAAGCATTTCCCCTTGTAAATATGTTTTGTTTTTCACATACATCTGCACTGGCCTGAAGTCTCACTGACCACTCAGCAGCATAAATAAGGTTTTTGAAAATCAATTCTTTTCTGCTCTGTACTGGAAACACATCAGACATTGTCTCAATACATATAAGCAGACACTATTTTTGTGGGCATCCTGGCTTTATATTTACAATTTAGGCAGAATGTTGATAATGTCCAAATAACCTACTGTAAAATACAAAAGGCAAATCTGATTGCAGAGTCATTTTACTTTGAAGGGACATGGAGAATGATAAGCAGATGCTTAGACCTTCTCTAACCCTATGCAGTACTTGGGTCTGGAGAGCAACCTGAAATTTGAGAGGGGAATTAATATGACAGAAATTGGTGGCAGTGGCATAATATTTAACTCCTTTGAACTATTTCATATAAAAAAGTAACTAGAGGAAGAGATTACGGTCTTCCTTCTGATGTTTTGCTGCTACAGATGTGAGATTTGATCAAGTCCTGAATTAAACAGCAATGTTTGGGTTGTGCTTGGTGTTTTTTTTGTTAGGTCTGTGGAAAATGAGTCACCACGAGGCTGCTCTGAACGGCAGGGTACCAGGGGCGGAAGGAACTGAACTGCTGTCAGACATTGCTAGCAATGGGAATTGCAAACAGAGGTTATACAGCTCTGTCCAGAAAAGCCTGGGACAGGCACAGTTTGGTAAATCAGTGAATCCAGGCCTCAGTTTCCTTAGCCTTCTGCCAGGAATGAACACTGTCCTGTTAGCAGTTAAATGAAGAGGTAGTGCTGATATTTGCTCTTTTTCAAAATTCTTTTTCAAAACTAAGGCTTATTGAACACAGGTCATTGCATGCCCCCATAAGCTCTACCAGTCTTAATTTCTTTTTAATGCCAGCTGAAATTTTTTTTTTTTTTTTTTTTGGGGGGGCGGGTTTCCAGTAATTAAGTGTATTATTTTGGTTTAAAATTGCATCTTCAATTGTTAGATTGAAGGAAAAATAGTGTTTGTGGTTTTTTTGTGGGGGTTTTTTGCAATTTCCTTCTTTTCTCATACCTCAATCATGAGCAGAGCAAATAAGTTATTTTTCACTAAGTGGTTGTAACAAAAGTTTTATGTCGTCTTGGATATTTAATGTTTTTTCAGAATTAATGTAGCTATACTGTTTGTTCGATTTTTGTTTGTGACAGTGTTGAAAGCTTTGCTTCTCCTTGTAATGTTTCACCTTTCTTCAGAGAGTGGTGTGAGGTGAGTCCCGTGGGAGGGAAGGAAGGCAATATTTTCCCTTGTGAGCTACAGGCCCTGCTCAAGGAGTGGGAGATATCAAAGATTACAGGAGGGGACAGCAAAGATCACCACTGTCGAACTGAAAGCTTGCAGCTCACTCAGAGGCTGTCAGGTGGCAGGGGAGAAACACTCAGCATTCAGTGAGCCTTCAGGGCAACGGAAGGAAGAATTTACTGGGGACTGGAGAAAGTTAAATCAAAGTCCCTGAGTCTGTGGGAACTGGGAATGGAGGGAAGGACCTGCCTGTAAAGGCACAAATGGGTGCATAGTTAGGCCTGCATGTGAGTCATCTTTATTTCAGTTCTGTCCAGTTTTACTGATACTAAAAGAAATATTATAACAAGAAAATGAAAACACTGATACCAGATTAATCAAGAATTGCCCAGATAAAACAGCTCTGTAAACACACATACAGCTTTGTATTAGTGGAAAGTGGTGCTAAGTTTGTATATGTGAAGTGTGCCTTTCCCTACTTCATATATTTAGTTTTCTTTAACCTCATCACTTAATTTCATTTTTATTACAATTCTTTTTGGGAAGTTGTCTCTAATATCTATCTTAGCTGCCTGGTGCAGGTTTTAATCATAGAACAGAAATAAAGTTCTGAAATCTCAATTTTGTATGAAATAGCTCAACCTTTCCCTGTCTCAGTACATGGGAGTTCACCTGTGAATCATGAGAAAGGTCCCATCGGGATGTTTGACTCTCTCACAGGGCAGTGCCACATGCTGGGTTTGTTGGGTCTCCTTTCCATGCTCAGCTGTGGTGTGCAGGTACATCCAGGGAATCACACCCTCAGGTGGCATCTTGGAGAAAAGGTCCCTACTGGGTGGCTGATCTCCATCCGCTGCTGTGCAGCACCAGCGGTTTTCACCTGCTGAGGCTTCCCAGCACCAGACTGAAGGTTAATAGGATCATCTCTAGCACCTGGGATGCTGAAGCAGGAGATGATCCTCATCTTGCTCCATCACAAAAGGACCCCCCCCGACCTGTAATACAGAGTGTTAAGTGGAGACAAATCAATGGGTTTGAGTCTATGTGCCTTGGCAAGTGTGATAGAGTTTCTGTCAAAAGGATCTGTTCCTTGCTGTTCCTTGTCTAAAGTAACATGAACATATGAAAAGATATTGAGACTTGAGGTCACTGTGTGAAGGGGAAGTCTTTCATTTCAAGTTGGCAAAATAAATTGTTTTGTCATAAAACATAAAAATTATCATTATTCATAAAGCTTAAAATGCCTTACCCTGAAGCAAAGTAACTGTATCCTCTTCAGCCGTATTTCTTGTCATGCTGTAGAAAAAAATGGGTCTTGATCAACTGATTTGTATACCTGGTAATCGTGAATCATCAAGACCTGTGAGACAGTGGCTGTCCTTCAATATACCAAGTATAACATTACAGAAATTATATTTTTGCAATGGATTTTTTTATCAAACAATTTTAGATTTTTCTCTTTCTTACAAAGATTTTTTTTTTCTGATACTTTGTAAATAAGGATGTGGTTTTGGATATGTTTGGAGCAGCTAGAACTGAGGCAGGCTCTCCTTTTGTGTGAAAGGATTGGGAATTTTTCTCTTACTCTCAGTGGAGGGCTAGTACTTGTTTCCCTGGTACTTTTTGAGGTGATGGGAAGACAAATTTTCATCATCATGAAGGCTCAAAATTAAACCTTTTCTAATACTACCCTCGCAGAGAGTGTTCAGATGTAGCAGTTACATCTGATGTCACATTTGAAGTTCTGCACATACGCTTTACTGCTAAAAGCAAAGTTAACAAGATTGCTCTACCTTTAATTCAAGACTTTAGTACTAGGATAAATCTTAAAATAAAATTAGAGTTACAAATGAAATTATTTGGATCCAACACATTGGGTTGACCTCAGGTTCTTTGGATAACACAGGTTGAACTAGTTCTTCAGTAAAAAAGTAGATATCAATTCCAAAATTTCATATCAAGGTGTCTCTGACTCTTCCGTTTCACAGTCTCTTGTCGTTCTACTTCACACTCTCTTCTCTTTTTAAGTCTTGCAGCTTTCTTCTGTCTCAAATTCTGGATATTTGATATTCAGTTCTAAGTATTAAGTGAATACTTACCTTGTTTCTGACTTTATGGTGAAGTTTCAAGTTCTTGTTATCTACGTAGTAAGAGATAATGTACTTATGCCCAAAGTAGTCATAAAATAGGCTGTCTTTGACTTATATTTACTTAATTTATTCAAGGGACAAAGACTGAAACACAAGCTATGTATATAAAGTTGGCATTTATATGCAGCTATGATATCTCAAATAGCAAGCCTACAATCACTTTAAAAAGTGCAATATAATTCTAGCTGGCCTTAAGCCATTACCCTCAAATTACATATTGTATTAGAATTATACTACCACCTAGGGACACTTAGAAGTCCACCTTAGATCATGCTTCCAAACCCTGGTTTTATTAATAATAATGGAAGCTTTTTTTGCCTTTTCTTTTGTAGGTAGGAGGCAGAGTTGGGACACTCTTAACAATGTATCTGGCATTGAATCTAACTAGCAATATGATCCAAGAGAAAACAGTGTCCTCTTACATATTTAAACTTTTGTATACCTCAGTGAATAAAATCAAGTTATCCTGATTTTAATACACTTCTTTTGAAACCTTGAAGATCCTTGTCTTTGACTTGAAAATATTTTGGTTACCTGGTATTGTGAGGGCATTTCAAACAGTGACACCCAACAAAGAGCAGAAAGGCAGTGTTTGTGCCCTTGCCCTTGGTTTGGGTTGCAGCCAGGAGGGGGCACAACGAGTGGCTGTTTCCTTTCACCCTTTGCGAAGTTCGTGGCATAGTCAGAGAAAATTTATGCAGGGTTTCATACAGCACCTTTTTATTCCACTTCTAATGTATGGGGGAAATAGTGGCAAGGAGGAAGAGATACATTGTCATATAGAAGGAGAAATGCATTTTTATTTTCTTTTCCCTCGCATCATTTTGCCTTTTATGCATCTTTAGTCTTCAAATAACACTTAAGACATAATTGTCAGAATAGTTTTACTTTAATTATAATAAAAATCAGGTTTTCTAGATTTGTATAAGAACTTGTTTAATCAATATTGTGTATCTGGAATAATATAAAAGTAAGGTTGTCATGAATATGGCTTATAGGCATGTCATCCACATGTGAGAGGTGTAATTGGATCTGTAAGTCCTGAGGGTCTATAAATTCAAAACAATAGTTAGATATGACTTTTTTTTTTTTTTTACTTTGAATAATACTTTTAGCACATTGAGCAATTAAGTATTTGTGTGCACTAAGTATGTGCTCAACTGTTTGTATAATTTCCATGAATAGCTGGTTGCACACATAAGTACATAATTAATTAGGCGCTTGTGTTATTAACTGCCCTGGAAGCACAGCTATATCAGTTTGCTTTTTTAGGAGTGCGTGTGAGAAATTTTTAGGGCTTGTCAGACACATGAGTAGAGAAAGAATAACCAATAGATATGTGTAAGTATGATCCATACACAGTTGTCTTCGTAAACCAGTAGGTGCTATTTTAAAAATACTGCCTAATTGCAATATGTCCAAGAATAATTTTCAGTCAGCTTCATTCTGACCTGTAAGTTCAGACAATGCTCTCATATCCATCTTCAGCTCAGGTGTTGCAACCTCAGCAGCAGTTTTTCTGTACAAATCTACATCAGCAACTTGGCCACACAGTTCTTGGTTTTTAAATGTGAAACATTTGTGAAGGAGACTGGAGCCCAAGAGCTAAAGTTGATGCAGGTTTCTTCCTTGCCCTCACTGGGCTCTGACTCGGGCTCACCCAACCCTGCCAGGGGCAGGTTGCTGCACAACAGTTGTAGAGGCTCTTCCCCATGAATGAATAAACCATTTATAATTGTATCTTGTAAAGTGCGCAGTCGCCATAAACGGGGTGAGGGTTTTTTTCTTCTCTGAATTGGACTCTTTGTGCTGAAATTTGTAGTTAGTACAAATATTCATCCTGCTCTGCTGTATGAGCTGAAAGGGCCCAGAGGAAGCTTGAATATGCAAGTCACACTGACATTTCACTCCTCGGTCCTTTGCCCTGATATTGTAATATCACTGTTTCTCAGCAAAAGAGTAAGTGGGGAACATGTCCAGCTAGTATGAGAAAACTTTAGCTCTCCATGAGTGATAAAATTCAGGGCTGAAATGTTGATGCCAGTAATTTAAGTCCCTGCTTCATTTTATATTTGTGAGTTTTAGGAGCAGGAACCTCACACAGTTATGAAGAGATGTGTGTAGACTGCTTATTTGTTGGAAACCAACACTGAGTGTTAAAGTACTAAGAAGGGAACTGTAATTGCTCTACACTTTTCCTCTTCTGGGGTGTATAGTACTCTGATCTTCATAATCCTGGGTATTGAGAAACTGAATAGCAGTCGTCTTGTTTAAAGTGAAAAACATCAATTGCATCTCTCCTCCCTGACTCTTACCCTGGTAGTATTGCCTTGAAAAGCAGTTTTCCTCCAGAAGCACTGGCACATTAGTGTCCTTAAAAATTAAGATGTTGTTTCTTCAGTCCTTCAGATTTTGAAAGCAAGTCACTATCAGTATCCTTTATTTGAATATAAGAATGCAAAAAGTGAAAGGGTGCACTAACAATGAGGTTTGTATATTTTAGACAAAAAGATGTACTTTTCATGTGCACCATTTGTGGTGGAATGCTGCTTTGATCAGAGCTAAGCTTCAGAATTAAGGTAGCTGTAATAATCATCATCCCCGTGAAAATGTGCATACTCCTTGTACTTCTGTTTTTCTAGCCAGGATCTCACTATATATTTTATTTCAATATCTCTCCATTGGTATTTTCCTTCAAAGTCACATTAGAAATAACTAATAGACAAAATACTCATGCACATGATTTAGAGTACCAGAAACAAACAAAGCCCCCCAAGTAATTGTCAGCCCATGTCAGAAATTCAGTTATTAGGATCACATAAACCCATGTCTTATATATTCCACCCAGAATTGTTTTAAGGTCCTTGTATGCATAGAATTTTGAAATATATTATTTGAATATAAAAGTAGATTATGTATTTCCCCTGTGGCTGGCCAAATGTCTTTCCAACAAAGGGTAAAATAAGAAGGCTATTTTTTTGTGTAAAAGAGTGATCTTTTTAGTCATGCTTGATTGCTTTTTCAGGACTGTCTCCATTTATAATGAGATATTCTTGGACTCATTTGAACCAGAAAGTTTAGTAAAATTGTTACATTTTTTACATAAAATACCTTGAATTATTTAAGCTGTCTCAAATTCAGTATTTTTAAATATATGTATTATATATATTGGATTTTTTGCTTCACAGAGTGAATATGGCAAAAATGGAAATATATTTAGCATATTTACCAGAAATTTTTGTTTTAATCTTTCATACTTGTCAGCACTTCACACTAATTTAGTCTTATCTGCTGCTAAGGAGTTACACAGTAAGGGATGCACTTGTTATTCAAATCCCTATTAATGTTTCATATCATAGTTTGGCAAGAAAGCTGTTACTGTACTGGGCTATGATACAGGAAAGTTTTAATTATCTGTACTTTTCAGAAAACTTGGTCTAGGACGTCTGTTCTGAGAACAATGATGTGAATTTACTTTTATCAGCAGTTTAAAATTACACTGTAATATGTGTTCTGTGATACTGTTCTTATAAGATCTGATGTGCAATGAAATGTGCAGAGTTTGAGGAAAAAAATGCATTTTTATTATAATCACAGTGCCCAGATAAAATGGCAGGTGTGCAATGCTTTAGAAATACTTGTTTGTAGTTAAAGATAAATTTCACCTTACCTAAGTTTGTTTCGCTGTTATATATACTTCCATGCTAAGAATGAATCCAGTACTTCCATTACTCTGTGTTTAATGTTTTCAATGTATTTTGTAAAATATTTTATTGTGATGTTAATAGACCTTACTTAAGCATTTCTGTACTTTACAGGCAAAAAAATCTCTATCAGTTGTAGATCAAGTACAAAACCCCCCCAGTAATTTTTTTTTTTTTCAAAGTAACAAGTTGTAATTCCAAATTTTATTTTGCAGTATATTCTTCAGGCAGTATGAGAGGCTGCTCTTTTACTTCTCAACCCACAGCAAAAGCCTGTGTCTCGTCTCTCCTGTAATTGTCCATTCTTTTTATAAGATTTATTTTTGCCTGTGGTGCTGAACTGAAAAAGTCACCCAGCTAAAATGTAGTTACTTCATTTCCAAGTAAAAACAATAGTGTTTTCATGTCCATACTTATTATTATTCTGAGAATGTACTAATTTGTTACATCCAAGATGACGGTTAGTTTGGGCCATGAAAGGGGCACTGTGCCAACCACTGCAGTTCAGTAAAAGGACCTCTTTCATGGGAAGTAGTGGGACAGAAAGTAGCCCGCGGTGCATGTGGGTACGGGGAGGCAGATTGCCAGCAGAGTCATCCTGGTATCAGGCTTTGCTGTGTTGGGCTCTGAATGAAGCAAAAACTATGATTTCACTAAATGTCGGCATGGGCAGCCAAATTTTCAAGCCACTAGTGCTCTAAGGAGCAACTGATAAATGTTTTATCCCTGCGGGCTGTAGTTGATGTTGCACAAGGATTTTGCATGTGCTCAATGCATTATCATTCTTGGCATTAAGCTTAGATAATTGTCTACTTATATTGAGCCTGTAATAGCAAAATACAAGTGAAGAGGCATGTTTTACAAAGTAAAACTATGAAATAGGTTTAGCTATCTTACTATGTTTTTTTTTTTTTTTTGTTCTATCCTACTAAATTTGAATGAGAATGAAGTATGATTCTATACCTTAATTCTGCTCAAACCAGGGTGGTCTCATAATTTTGTTTTACATGCATGACATTGCTTAAGGTCATTAGTTGTAAATCTTAGTATAAAAAGACTGAAAATATATTCAGTACTTTGTAGTTACCGAATACATATTTAAAAGCCTCTATGAAAAGTCGGGACCTACATGGCAGATTTTCAGTTGCTGAATGGTCAATTTAATGATGTAGATTAGCTGTATCTAAACAGTAAATGGAGATAGGCTGTTGCAAGGCTTTGATGAATCTCTCTGATGCATATCCCAGTTGATCAATTTTCTAATTTTAGAGATTAGCATTCTGCTTTTCTCTCTGGTTATGTTAGTTTTGAAATTCAACTTACATCAGGTATAACTTCACTTTTTGTTATTCTGCTGTAACTAGTCTAACAAGCACAAATTAAATTTTAATTTGGTCTTTCTCTTTTCAGTGGCTAATGTAATGGTCTGATTTTTCTCACTCATTTTCTCTTAGTGTTACCTGACTTCTAATTAATTATTTAAATCACAACTGTATATTAAAAAAGAGCCTAAGATATTGCTTTAAATGTTTTTAAAACTGTCTTGCATTCACAGATTTTGTTAAATTCAAACATTAAGAGTTTAGCAGCTAAAACTTTAATACAGAGAAATTACTTCTTTATCACTTTATTACTCCAATAGCTGTGCATATTATTGCAATAGCTGTCTGTAGCACAACCAGCTTTATTATCTATATGAATTCTGCTCATGCTGTTTCTACTGAGAAGAGATAGGAAGCTTTTTGTGTAAATATGATGAAATACTTTATTTAAGGAAAAATCCCATTTTGTTTTTATTGCTCATGTTGCTGAAGTTGAAGGAGTTTCTATGGAAGTGTTTGGTTTTTTCTTTTTAACGTTTTCAACATGAAGGCTACTAGTGTCAATCCGTTTGATAAAATGCTCTCTAAGACATACAAATCCAAATAGGTTATCAAGCATACTATTAAATTCATCTTTACAAAGGCAGGATCTTTAACATACAGAATGATTAAATATTTGTAGTAAAACAGTTAACTCTGGTGGTTTATTGCTGTCGTTTGCAAAACTGCGTTGAACCATTTTCTTTTCATTTCATTGATGGTGGAACAAACATTTCTTTAATAAGGATACAGCACATTCTAATTTTGTTGCAGAAGCTTAGATAAGGATCAGGCCCCTCTGACTCACTGCTTTGACCTATGACATTGAAAGTGCTGAAGCGCTTTGGCAAAAGAAGAGTTAGTCATTCATTATTATGCACAGGACTTTCCAGTTCTAAAGGGGCTCTGTGCTTTCTCTCAGATAGACTTTGTTTGTTGGAAATGAGAACTGTATTTTGGCAGTAAAGGACAAGAACTGAAGCAACTCTGCAGGCAGACTCATTATGACATAATCCTTCATTAATCCTTATTCTCTATTAATAGATCATGACAGAAGTTTTGCTTTGGTTGACCATCTTCACCAGCAAGCTATGATAAAGCAGTAATAGACAAAGACCCAAATAATAGACCCAAACTCTTCTTTTAGGGCTATAATTTTATTTAGAGTTTTAAGGAAGTGTTAGTGTGTTACCTTGGAGAAGTTGGTATGCCAAGCGATGTGTTTTCTGCAAGTGCAGCCTGGCTATGTATCTTAGAAAAGTGATTTATCTATTGGGAAATGGATTACTTATATCACTTACCTGTCAGATAAATACACTGTGAAAATTAGGTGTTGATTGCAGACTTGCTGCAGGGAAAATATAGGGAGGGATGTAAGACTCCATGTGTAGTGGGGATGGCAGATACACTGCCATTCATCAGTCCTTTGCTGTTTAAGTGGCATGTGAAACAAATATGGCAAAATTTGACCAAGAGAAGGAAATTTTGAGAGCTTTTTGTTTCAGAGAAATCTCAGGAGAAAAACCTACATAACTATGGAGTGTTTGGGAATGTTTCTGAAACAGTTACAAAAACTGTTGTTGTATTAGTTGTTATAAAAAACAAAAAGAGACATGCAAGTCAAGAATGAGTGTCATATTTGCCTGATGTAGCAATGTATAGTCCTTGGCCATGCTCGAGCTGTCATAGGCAGGCAGTAAAAAAACAATTACTGAGGAAAAATAAGTAAATAAAATATTTTTGGTGGATTGTTGACCCTTGACTAAGTTGTGCCTGGTTCTTGTTAGAGCTGGATTTATCTGCCTTAGATCCTGACTCTGGCATGGCATATAGAATTTCTAGATTAGTTTACTTATCTGCTGAGGTGTTCCTGTAAGGCTGCTGATGACAGAGTAGGCCACTGCGTTTTGTTATACAAATTAGGCATTGTAACATCTATTAATATTGTCAAATATAACTTGAATATAAGCCAAAATTTAATTTCTGAAGCAACTGTCTGTATTCTACAAAAGCATTTATTCATTTAAACTGCAGGCCATTTAAGCCATAATGATCTGTGATAGTTAAGTTGTTTAAGAGGGTAAACCAGACTGCCTCCATTACCTTCTGTGAAACTATGCTGATTTACATCCATTGTGAATTAGATCTCTAATTTTATTCCATCTTCTTATGCCTTTGTATCTCTTTGCTATCATATATATGCTGTAGTTTCGGTTTGACTGGGGATGAGTGGTGTAGAAAATCCCACTGTTTTAGAAACTGAGTGGAGAAGATTTTTTTTTTGTTTGTTTGTTTTTTTTAATTATTCTTTTTTAACACAAAGAGTGTATTGGATCTTTGAGGCACTTCCAGGATCCAATACCTACAGACACAGGTGAGAAAAACAAGTACATCTGAAAATATAAAAATTACTAAGATAAAATATTGTTTGCTTTTAGCAAGATAATATTTCATGCCTGAAAATCTCCATATATTATTCTTTTGTATAGTTTCTTAACATCCTCTCCATACTATTCAGAAAAATATGAAATATTAATAGATTGTTCCGTTGTTCCATAGGGAAGGTTCACAGTTCAAATATGGTAGATAATGCAGTGGGGTTTACAATTTATAATTTTTATTGCCATTTAGTGTAATACTTTACACAACAAAAGCTCTACACTTGCTACAGACTGTGAGAAATTATTGGCAAGTATGTTTTCCCCCCACAAACAGCATTTATTACCTCAACTTTTCTGCTGGGAATTTTGAGTCTGATTTAGATATAACATGGCCATTCAGATATGAGGTTAGAGAAGAAACAGGAAAATATAATTCAGAATTTCTAAAGTGTTTCTGGTACTCTTGCACTTTTTTTGGGAGCAAGAATGATAAAACTTTTGAGTGTAGTTTTACTCCTCTTGCGACTCTATTCATACATGTACAAAATACTGATCGCTTTGACACTAGGTGTGGTTACATAAAAACCCTTGAGTGTTCAGGTCCTGATTAAAGCTCGCTGCTTCAGCACATCTGGTTTTAATAGTTGCTTTCTGAAGAAGAGATTTCTGATAGTAGGCAGCTCTTTAATCCAGCAGACAAAAGGCATAACAGGATGTAATGGAAGGATGCTGACGTGCCAGATTCAGTCTGGAAATGACATAACAATTTTTAACATAAAGAGTAATTAGCCATCAGAGTGACTTAACTAGCAACAAGTTGGACCATCTATCATACTGATCTTTAAAACTTAAATATCTTGTATTCAAATAGATAATATGTCTTGAATGTAAGTAACAAGTTGGAAGAAATATGTGAACTTTCCATCTAGTGTGTTATATGTGGCTTTCAAATTAACTGTTGTATTTTTCTGAAGTTCAATCATCATTCATAATTTACTGTTATACTATTGTATATGATTCAGATTAAATCATCTCTGATTGCTGAAGTTTCTGTGGTAAGCCAAGGGAAAAAGAAATATTCATCATGTTTTCAACTATTCAAAACTAGTGGCACCATGCTGGCTGGTGGCACTACCACACTTATCCTGCAAGAACCTGAATTGCTGCTAGTGTCTATAAATAGTAACCCTATATTGTCTTTTGCATTTGATGCCCTTCTTTTGACACAGAAATCATGTCTCTGGAAAAACCTGCTCTCATTTATCCCAGCCTCCTTATTAGTCTCAGAAATAAGTGGGTTCAGCACACCCAATCAGCCATTTTCCTCATATGTCATCTTTGTATTCAACTTTCCTTTGGACACCATGGTAGGATCCAGGATGTAAGATAAGCATCTGTGTAGCATGAATTTAAATATTTATTTCTTTTTTAAAGTTAGAATTATTTCCAGAAAATGAGGTGGTGGATGTGATGGATTGCAAACTGAGTGTTATCATGCTGTTGTGAGAAAAACAGTGTGATGGATTATATTCAGCAAGTTGTGAAACAGTTGATCTGTGCTGCTTGTCACTGAAAAGACCAAAGATGATAAATGATAGACTTAAATTAGCAAGAAAGTTTCTTGGTTAGAAAGAGGATCTTTCTAGCAGTACTGGCATAATTTACCTGGAGATTTATGAAGTCACCATCATTACAAGCCTTTTGACAGATCAGGCAAACATCTGTCAGGAGTGACATAAGCACAGATGATCCTGCTTTTGTCAAGAGAGATGAAGTTGAACAGTAGGAGGGTGGAGAAAATGTGAAGGCCAGACTACTATTTTAGGTTTCTGCCAACCATCCTCTCCCTGAATAAAAAAGTGGTTTCTTCAGGTAACCTGTAATATCCAGAGGATTCCAGGATCTTCTGTGGGCTGTCTCTCTGTTTAAGTTAAAGAAGCAGCATAAGCAATAGGGGACCTTCTCTATTCTACTTCCAGGAGAAAGTGACTTTGATAAAGGCATTAGTTATGGGCCCAGTTGCAGGATTTGCAAATAGCCAAATAATATTGGCCATCACATCAAATGGGATGACAAGAAGCTCCAAGAGCTCTGACATCTCTCTGGGACTGTTTTTTCTAGCAGTAACTATAAAAGTAAGCAAATCTGACAGAGCAAAAGATAAAAGACAAAAAAAAAAAAAA
>VXBX01005828.1:478060-503751 GCA_013400415.1 Scytalopus superciliaris
TTTTTTTTTTTTTTCATATACATATATATGCACACCTCTTGTGACAGTTAACAGCTGGACTGAAAATGCCTATTCAGACACTTTGTGATTCTTTGAAAAGATGGATAAAGACTTGTCACATCTTATTTTGGAGTCTTCATAGATAACATAGTTCTGGTTCCCAGTGATGCCAGGTGTTTCAGACTGTCATTCTGAAATGCTGTGTTTTATTCGGAGGTGTTGGACACTGTCTCTAAGCTTTGGTTTTAGTAATATGTTCAGTAAAAAGGTAATCAAATGGATTAGCTGTTGCTTTAGGATCCTCGTATGTAATAGATGCATTCAATAGATCAGTCAACTGTGAAAAAGAAGTTTTTGATTCTGCGGTAGCTGAGGTGCTTCAAGGCGTAGTGCACACAAAATTTCACAGCCTACCGTTTTGGTTTGGTTTGATTTCATTTTCTTTTAGTTTCACATATCTGTAGATCTGTGACTGAAGGGAAAACTCAGGCATGACAGATATATTCTATCCTTTTTATGCCGTTGCAGAAAGTCTGAGTACTGAGAGTGTCTTTGCTCTCTTAATATTGCCAGGTGGAGTGAGCTTGCTTAAAGCTCAAGAAACATGGTAGTGTATGTATATGAACTATGGGGCTCAAACTAGTTACTGTAAATAGGTTCTCTCTAACTTCACGGCACAAGGGATTTCTAAGACTCTTCTGATTGTGTTTCTGCTCACTCCTCTTTTGTCAGCTGTAGATAGCAGATCCTTGTTATATTTGTATCAAAGCAGTTTTCTACACAATGCCAACCAGGACCCAGCACTCTCATGTACTAGGCTCCTTAAAAAAGTGCTTTGGTAGATGTGGCTGTCAGTGCTGTTCATTACCATAAAAAGCATCACTTTCCAAGTGTAACTCTTCTGCAGTGTCTTCAGACAGTTACTTCTTGGCTTGGCTTTTCTGCTTGTACCAATATATAGAATTATAGCTGTATATATACAGTAGAGAACCTAAGCATACATATAATTTCTAAGTGAACTGCATATATGTGTGTGTGTGTATGTGTATATATATATATATATATATATGTATANTATATGTGTGTGTGTGTGTGTATATATATATATATATATGTGATTGGACAGCTGGTACATGAGCTAGTACTTAATAGTGTGATGGCAGAAAGTAGAGGGTTTATATGGAGGAAGAGGTCTTTTTTGGCACTGGAAGGAGTGACTGACTCATTTGAAGCTCTGGAATGGTGTGGGTGATCAAACACATGGAATATACTGAATCTAGGTATTCAAAGGAAAGTGAATGGAAATTGCCATTTTTCGTGACAAGAGAATGAGTTTGGTATAGTGCCAAGTAAAACACAAATATGTGCAGATTTTTTCAAAAGATCTGCCAATAGCACAGAAACTTCTGGTGTCCCTGAGATGAATTTCAGATTGTGAAAGGAAAAAAAAAAAAAAAAAAAACAGCCAGAAAAACAGAAAAGAACAAAAGTAATTGAAAACATGTGATCCCGAGTCTTGTTCACAGATTTAATTAAGATCTCTACCTTCTAGTGCCTTTGCCAAACAGTTTTTGTAAACCTTAGGCAAAATTTGTTGGCTAGTCCACATTTGGAGACACAGGCGTTAATTTTCATGGTACAGAGGGAATCCCTTTGTTCAGAACTATGTTACTTCAAATGAGTATTTCATTAGGGTGAATATTTATGTAAATTTTGGATATGCTCTGTGTACTGGAAAAACTCTTCCCGAAAATATGCATCGCATCAGTAATGAGTTGTTGTTGGTTTTTTTCCCGCTGCCTTGTACCGTTCTTAGAGATGTAAAGCAACACATCTTATGTTTCCTCCCCTTTCTGCACGCAGAATAGAAATTACAGCTACAGCTTAGCTTGTTTTGCCTGTGGATCAATGCCAGAAACCAGTTTTGAAGGTGTTTTAAAATGAAGACATCTGGCAGCTGGCATACTTACAATTCATTTGCCAAAGACAAGTTGCATGCTGTTGGAATTTTCAATTGAAGGTCACGCACCAGGTAAAAATCAGTCAGGTGGAGCTCATGTGTGGTGAACCCACACACTTGAAGAATTGTTGGCTCAGGGATGTGTGGGTGGGCTAAAGTGTGAAGTATGTTTGTCTAATTTTTCCTCCTTAAAATGTGAAACCCAAAGCTAAAAAGAGGTCAGTAAAGCTGAGAAGAAATCACAAGGCTATGATATTTCAGTGGAACCAGCATCAATTAGTTGGAGCAGAGAGTGCCAAAAAAAAAAGGGGGGGAGGGGAGGAAAGATGAATAACAGAATCTGACATAATGTTGGACAAACACACTACTGTCAACAGAGTGGTCACACACTTTTTGCTCTCATTTTTTCAGTAAAAAGTAGCCTGGAGGATTATTTGTACACAGCTTTGTACTGACAGTGAATTAGTAACACTGTGTCATTGTGCATTCAGTGATTCAGTGACAGCTCTGAGACTAAGCTGTTTACATTAATTGATGTTTAATGGTGTTAATGCAGTATGTTTTACCATTATAAACCTTCTCTCCATCAGTATGGTTATTTACTAAGATACTAATATTTCTAAATCAAGGGATCTGCACCCAGAATGGCTTTACATGTGTTCACATGGAAAATACATGTCTGCTCTGTGTGACATGGGGAAATGTTGTTCAGTTTTACTGCTACAAAAATAAAAGGATGAGGTCCGAATTCATCTCTCACTTGAGCCTCTTTTGCATTAATAGATATACTTATGATTCGAATATGCATAAAAAAGAGGAAAATCAGGAGGAAAATCAGGTCTAGGACACATGCATGCTGCAACATTTATAATTGTGACTGTAGCAGATTTTTCTGTGTTTTGCTAGATGAAAGGTTTAATGTGACATTAAAAGTTATGAATGTGACATTAAAAGCTCTGACTGTTTTGCATTCAGAACTTGGTTAGATATAGATAAACCTATAAATGAGCTAATTCCTTGTGAAATCATTGTGGACAGTGTTGTGTTTGCCGAAGTATAAATATAAGCATAAGAAAAACTCTCTTCCCTGCTGTTTCGGCGAGGGGAAGTTCAGGAACTAATTGAGCAGCATTCTTCACTTGGTAGGGTCAATACTAGACCTTGCCAAGCAGTGAAGAGTATCAGTGGCTTCCTCTGCTTTTGTAAAGTATGTAAAAAGGTGCTTTTGTCATGTTTTACTCAAAGCTCCTTGGCAGGGGCAGCAGAGGTCCCAACTATTCCCTAAAAAACTTTTTCCTGAAGTCTAGCCCCCAAGGTCCTGGCCTGGCTGAAAAGGTAACTTTGCTTGGATTTCTGCACAAGAAGTGGGAGAAATAAGGGATGCCTGATAAAGATATGCAGTTACAGCAGCACAGACTTTGCGGCTTTTAATGGAGTTGTTTGTAATTGATTGCACTACAGTGGCTAAAAACACGGAGAGATTCAGTGGAGCCAAATCCCACTAGAATATTATTTATTGAAAAAAACCCTGATAGAATTAAATGCATCTCTTGAAGCACTTTGTTGTCAATGGAGAGTAAAACTATATGAAAAGATATTTTTTTAAACCCTTTAAATCTAATTTCTTACTAGGTAAAACTCAAGCTGTATCCCTTCTCTTTCTTGTATTACATTGTACGCTGCCCCTCTGATGCTCTGATGTTGTACAGGTGGATTTGACAACAGTCCCTATGAGTTGTCCTGTTGTGTCTTTTTACAGCTTGCAGGTCAAAGGGAGCCTGATTTGGCTGAAGCCTTGAGCACTACTGCAAAATAAATCATAGATACTTGCTAATATGAATTACTTTTAACCAAAGACTTTGGTGTCAGAATTAGGTGTACAGAAAAAGGTAAAACTTTTTCACTTCTTCTGGAAAGGTACTATTTAAATTGTTTAAATGTAACATAGTGTAAAATACTGGATGATTTTTTTGCTTCATGTGAGAGAGAATGCAGTCTAAAGATGAAATATGAAACTGCTTTGAGATGAGGATCTGGAGAAAATGCTGATGATTTGTCACAACTGTTCATCATTGTACTAAACCTGTTTTGTTTTCCTGCTCAAATTCCTGACAGATAATGGCAATCTGACATTCTTACTGTTTTCATTTTACTGCAAAAAAGATCTACAGATAAGGGGCTGAAACCGAGTAGTGTTATTACATTGCAAGGCTCTTAGTCTCTTAAGATTGATTTCTTGAGTAACATAAGCTGTTTCTACTGCAGTCTTGTGAATATTTTGAAGTTACTCTTGCTTAATGTGAAATTCCATTACTAGTTGAAAGGAGCCCATGTTTAACTTAACTATCTCCAGGCATATGAAATGGTCGACTTTGCCCCTGCAGAGCCCAGGGGAATTATAAATATTGTGGGGGACACCTTCAAAATAATATGCAGCTAACGAACTGTTCTGATTCGATTCCAAATAAAAGGTTTTGTTAGTTCACCTTAGGCTGTCAGGTGGCAGCTGGTACTCTCTGTAGTTGTGTCCCAAGAGTTTTTCCTCATTGTGTCTCATTGGAGCAGGTTGCCTAAACCACTCTGCTGCTGGATTTGTTTTGCTGAAAAATGATCAGCATGAAAACTCTTGATTCTGAGGATCACTTCACCTTGGGTGCCAGGAGTTCCAAAGTTAAACCTCACAGAGTATCTTTAAAAGCTCTGTGTAGTGGAGATGCTGCTTCAAGTGGTATATTCATAAGGAGTGTTTTCATGAGCAATTTCTGAAGCTTTGGAGATGAGAATACTGCCCTTGTGTCTGTGTTCTAATTATGCTGAAATGTTAGCTATAAATTCAGTGTTTTTATTCAAGCCTTTCCTTGGCATAATGATGTATTTGGTTTAGTTATTGTTTCTGTTAATTCTAATGCCCCCTGCTGCTGAGGAAATGGCATGTGCTTTATAAATGGAATTATAAATAAGGATACAAATTGTAGTCTTTTAAGAATACAAGTGGATATTTGGGAAGTAAGGAGTAATGCTATATTAGAATGCAATAACATCTTCTGGACAAAATAGATCCAAACACATAGTGAAAACATAGTAAGCTGTAACTACAACCACATAACTGCTGTGGGAGTGTGCATAAACATAGTGTGTGTGTGTCTATGAACCACTTTTTGTACATTTCTGGTGATATAGAAAGGAAGGATTAGTATGAGTAAATTTTAGCAAAATGTAAAGAACCATCACTGGAAAAGACACTAAGGTGAAAATTAAGAATATTCACAGACTTTTCCTGTTTTTATTTTTTAATTGATTTGCTTTGTCTGAATGTCCATTTTTTCCTGTTTGTTTTTCTGTTTGTTTGTTTTTTCTTTCCTTGAGACAAAACCCATTTGTCTTTGGTCAAAGTATGTTCCTGTAATAATATTGAAAAGTAGTAGTTGCAGACTTGATGCGTAACACAAGTTTTTATGCAGGGAACTTTTAATTACAGAATTTGCTCCTCAGAATCTAATAATCTGGACAATTTAATGTGGTTTGAAAATTGCTTGACAAACAAATGACTAGCAGGCATTATCCTAAGGAAAAGGGAGTAAAGACTATTTGAACAAGATGGAATTTGCTTAAAGACCTTGACGAAGTACCTCAGAAGATACGGTAAAATTCAAGTTTTGTGAAAGAAAATTAGGGCTACCGTGACAAGATAGAACGAACCCATAGAATGCAGTAGATAAATATGCTGTAGATCTAAATAAATCCCAAGAAGAATAAAATTTTTTGGAAAAAAAAAAATAATTTAAATATAGGAATAAAAATTATTCATTAATGAATATTCATTGGGAGAGACAACCTTGGAAATGAAACCAGAGAAAATTATGCATGAAAAGCAATGAAACATAATGGTCAGCAATAAGTGTTGGATGGTACAGGGCAGTACCCACCCACAGTGATCATCAGAAGAAAGCCCCTTGACATAGTGTATGTAACACTGTATCATATAAAACTGTCAAAAACATAAAGAAAGTAATAACTCATCTATTTTGTTTTAATATTTTTAGCCTATCTATATTTTTAATCTATTTTAACATGAATTCCTGTATTCTCGTATGCCATTTGTATTTCTCCATTAACTGCATTACTTGATGTGGGTTTGTCTTATTCTAGTCTTCATCATCCATTTCCAGTTGCATTGGGTACACAGGAATTAAGCCAATACTGACACAGGAGCTCCAGTAGGACCAGTATTATTTCCATCGCTCATATGTGTATAAAAAATGCTACCTTTGTAGCCCTTAGTTGTTTAGTGTATGAATTTCAAACACTCCATTTTTTCTTGTTTAAATTCCTCATATTTAGAGTCTTTCAGTCCTATTCAAAAAGAAACAATACATGTGTTATATGCACAATGGATGGCTTGAAAGAGAGTTTGTGTTCACTTTACTAAAAGTAAAGGTGTTTCTTGTTTTTTAATTATAAAATATGTTACATTGACAACACTCAGGTTGCAAACTGAGCACTGAAATAGTTTGTGATAAAGTCTGAACTTAGGTGAGGGGAATTAAATTATATTGACTTTTAATAGCTCACATGTTTTGCCATTAACTCTTTTTTTTTTTTTTTAATAAAACGTAGTCAGTAGAAAGAACATCCCTTTTCTGATCCAACTGTTCTCTTTCAAAGAGACAGGGAGAGTCTTCTTTTCCATATCCAGAAGGCCACTGCACAGTGGAGTAAATGGTAGCCATGGGAAATGGGCTGCCCAGTTGCCTGAAAACAGATACAAACTTAAACCTACCTCAGATACAGAGAACTGTGGAGAAATTTAGACCTTCAGCTGTGGAACTACCAATTAAGAGCAAAGTTATCTAGTTTGTGAAACTTAGTTATGTCTTTTTTTTTTTTTTNGCACAGTACATATTTATATGAATAATGCACAGTACTGACTTAAACAAATTCCTTAATCTCCCCTAATCTCTTACAGTCCTATGAAATACCAGTTAGCTTCCTTCAGTTTCCTAACTGAAAAATGGACTTCACTGAGCCTGACAACATCAGAGCATTTATATCTTATCATGTCTGGAAGTGATAATTTGTTTTCTTATGAGTCGCTCCAATGGGTCACTTGGTGCATCTCTGGGGAACAAGCATTTTCCACTGCCAGTGAGGTCAGCAGGAGCTGGGCAAGTCCAGCATTGTTATCCAGCCCATCCTGGACTGAGCCTGGTGGCACCATCAGCTTAACAGTGATTGTGAGTGGCTTGGCAATTTGGAGCTAAAATCCACTTTCACATTAAGCACCTTACTCATATATAAAAGAGTTTCAAAGACATACCTGAGGACATAAACTGGTTCCATGTGATTAACACACATAGCTTATTCCCAGAGCCTACTGGAGAATTTTCATGATCAGTATCAGAAAGTTTGGGTAAGTGTATCTCTGCAGTAGCTTTACCACAGAAATTTTCAGTTACAAGCTGCCATGCTCAAGTATGCATTTCTTTTATGAATGAAGGTCTTTTGTGCATCAAGATTAAAATCCTCTGCCTCTCTCCTATGAAGGGGGGGAAAAAAAAATCTCTTTGAGAGTGCAGTTCATGTAAACCATTTCTTTAAAAACAGAGCCCTTAAATAGCTCCAAGTACATTTCTGTGTACGACACATAAATGTCCACTAATTGCATGAAGGGAGAACTGAGATTCCAATAGCAAATTCTGTAAAAAGTAGATATACAAAGAAAAGTGGAAGCATCTGTTTAATATATACGACATTAGAATTTAATTTTACCTCTGCGATGCTTTTGTGTAGCTGCAGTGTTACAGAGGAGCACATAAGCATAGTAGTGCAGTGTCAGCAGGTGCATGCCACCAAATTACTGCTTTTAATTTGCATATTCATCTGCTAAGAAGCATGTCATTATCATATCAAAGGGATACTAAGCAACATCTAGCTTCGAGAGATGTGGCATAGTTTCAATACGAGCAATTAATGCAAGATGAGGACTCTCTTTTTGTCATGTCTCCTAGGGCTAGCTGTAATCGGGCTTATTATTGGATACCAATAAGACTGAGGTACCAGTTGGCAGAGAATGACAGAAGTACAGAAAAACAGAGCTGTATGAGGCGTCTTAACTACACACTTGATAGCAAACCAATTCTCTGGTCACTTTTTTGAAAACAAAAGCGGCTACTATCAGCTGAATAAGTCTGATCAAAGATAAACATTATATGTAGCATATCTTTAAAGGGAGGTGAAAGAGAAAAAGTTAAACCAAAATAGGCTATATTTTTCATTGAATGAATAAGTAAAGCTGAGTAATGAAATATAGAATCAGAGTGCTTAGAATTCTCTTTTCTTAGTGGAACTGATTTGTAAGTGTGCTTTTATGCAAAGATTCTTGTTGCAATAGGTCACTGCTCTGTGAGACAAAGGGGGTAGATGCAGATCATACATTTGAGAGGAATGGCAGGTCTCATGTCACTGTCCTGTGTGACACATTGTGCTTTGTCAGCATAAATAATAGGAAAGTAGATGGAGTCTTACATGTTGAACAAACTGGTACTCAAAAATAGTTTCCTATGCATAAAGATCACTTTCTACTTTCTCTGGTGGACTGTTTCAAGACAATGTGCTAAAAAAAAAAGAAATTGCTCCTCAGTGAATGAAGAGATGCCTTGGGTGACATCTAAGGATGTCTTGGGTGAGCCTGGGGCCTGCTGTGCTCAGCGTGTCCAATATGTAGGGAGAAACCAAGGAGCAAGGCAAGCATACAAGGATATTTCCATAGCGTGTCCTCTGAGCTTCCACCGTTTGATGGTGTCCTCTTAAAACTGATTTGATGTCTGTGTTCAACAGCTGTGGGTAAACTTTGGGAAACAGTTTATACTCTGGCAAAGACAAATGGCTCCTAAAATGTGATTGATGGCAGATTGCTCAGACTGGTATTTCAGAGGGACTTTAGCCATGAACTGCATAATTACATTTCAGATTTTATTCAAGAACATTTCTGCCATCGTCTATCTCTTGTAGTTCAGCTCTTCTGAGAAACCTAAGCTCTACAACCATCAAAATGTGGTCAGTTTTCATCCCCATCATTCTCAGAGTTTATTATTGCCTGTGTAAAAAGAATCCTGAACTGCACTGACCAACTTCACTTTTTCAAGGAGAGGGAAAGTTTTCCCCTTTTTGTCACGGGTTTGACATCTTTTGATACATACTAGGTGTTTAGGAAGTCCTCCTTTACATCCTTTACTACTTATAACTTCATTTTTGCCACTGAGAGAGATCAATTTGCATGAATTATTTCTAATAATTTCACTAAGACTAGGACTTTACCCTCTTTGGGCACCATTGAATTGGATTCATGGCTGTAGCTGCCCCAGTCTCATGATAATAATCAGTTGTTAGTGGCAGTTAGTCATTATATTGTGGGAATGAGAAAGCAGCTGTAATGTTTAAATATCATGATTACAAGGTTAGTAGTAGTCTTTCATGATTTATGCAATTATGTATAGGTACAATGACATGTGCTTCATGTCAGCAATATGAATACAGATAAACAAAAACGATGTGCCACATACAGGATATAGTGGCTTTTGTCAGCTTTTTGAAATAACTTTCATTGTGTTTCATAGCAGGTGTTAATAGTCAGCATTTTACAACATATCTTGGTACACTTAGTGTAAGATAATTTCATAGTCCTTTACTGTCTCACTGGATTAACTGAATAATCTTAACATTGGCATTTCTCTACATTTTGAGCACTTGGGAATTGACTGTTTAAAAAGTTTTCTGTCTGTCCTATCTATAATAGAGATTGTCACATTATGATTCATATAATGGTTGGCAATAGGAAATTAAAGGAACTTACAACTGCTATGAATAATCTCTGTGAGATCTTGTAAACTGTATCAGTGTTTCAATGGTTTCAAAATCTCATAGGCAAAGCTGGAACAAAAAAAAACAATCTCAAAAATAGTTGCAGTGTTTTCATTCTTTTATCATTATGCAGTGTACCATTATGGTGGAGTAAAACTAAAGCTAAAGATTTTGAAATAGTCGTAATCTTGCCTTTTTTTTTGACAAAATCTCTGAATGGTCTCTCGTGGGGAAAAAGAAACCAAACTAAATAAAACCTGAGTTTTCCAAAGCAAAATTCTATCTTATTATAAGTCCTGATTATCTAATTTTTCTGTAAGTGATGAAAAAGCTTTGTTAAATGAAAAATTAATGTTGCCCTCAAGAAAATATATGGGCTTCTTACTGATGGGCTAAATTTTTCTCAAGGTTTTAGAGATGTGAATCATATGCTATAGTCTTAATCTAGATATTTTCATTCCAGCAAAACTTTTTGTAATAGAAGGAAATTTTATTCATGGAAAAAAACTCATAATTTGGTTTTCTTGTTAAAGTTTGCAGCTATAATTGTAATTTGGAAGAAGGATATGTTAATAATATACTTGAGTGTTACTTTTCAGACTTTGCAGTTAAGTATTTATAAAGTGATGCTGAATACTTTATATTCCTTGCAGTCTCCATTTCCTCATGTGTAAAATTATTGTATTCTCCACTTCTGTGAAGTGTTATGAAATGTTATTATTTACTAAAATAATAAATCACCTACATTTGAGAAGTTGCTGTATTTTTATTAACATAATCTATCTAGAAATAGGCAGTTCTAACTGACATTTTGTTTTCAAGACTTGACTTAAGAATGGACTCTACATTGTGTGAAATTATCCTTTTTCGTAGCATTAAAAGAAGTATATTGAAATAGGAAAAAAAAGACTTTTTTTTTGAAACATGTTGCTTATTTACTCTCTTGAGGTTTAACACAACAGAAACCAGTATGTAGTAAACTATGAAAAGGTACAACTGAGAGAGAAAAGGAAAATGAAAATATTGGGTGTTTTATTTGATATATTAGAGTATATTATTTTTAATTCTGCTTATTATTTCACATGATCTTGTTTATGATGCCAAACCTCACTTTATAGAACAGTCAAATACCAACTCTGTATGCTCAAAAACTGTCAGAGTATTTCACAAAATGGATCTAAACTATATTTCCTTACAAATAGTAGATATTCACTGTTAAGTAAAAATTATCCAAAGTATTACTGAGAAAACTGGACAGCCTCTTTCTGTCTCCAACACTGAGTCACATTTGCCTGCATTCAGTATTGCCTCCCTAGTCACTTTTTAATTAGATGTAAAGAAACAGGTTTAGTTTACTTTAGATAAGCATTAGTAATTAGGTAATACAACAGTAACATTTTCAAGTTTCTCAGCTGGAGGTTTATGTTGTTATTTCTAATGTCAATGTTGTGAACAATATTACACATTGATATAATTCCTAAAATTAAATGGAGCCTTGATATGGGCCATGCCTTTAGCAGCTTTTCTCTCTTTTCTTTCTCCACTGAAGATACAGTGTGAAATATATGTTCAATTTTAGCACAGTGTGTTTTTCCTGAAGCGTAAGTATAATATCAAAGTAGAGCCAGAGGCAGTCAGCTGTGGTGCAGATTGTGCCATGGGGTTGCTCATGCTGTTTGCTGAGGAGAAGGAACAGATTATGAAATGCATCTGTGAATTGTAACAGATGATCTGTGCACATTTTTCTGATGCATACTCTGATAGTGTGATAGAAGGGCTAAGCAGTAGCAGATAAACTCATTTCTCCAATGACATTTTAGACTTGGGGTTGAAAGAGGAGAGCCCTAAGACCAGAACCCTCTTGCTGCAATAATAGTAAGATATCCAGTAAAATCTAAGGTGGATCTGTCACTGTGACAAACGTTCACCAGCCGTGGAGCATTTTCCTTACAATCCCAGATCAGTGTATCTCTCTGATGTCACTAACAGTGTCTCACTGTTTAGAGTGATGGTTGGCTTGAGCCAGCCCATCCTTACATGTGGCTTTCTCCTCTCTTAGGATCCAGTCCTGCCTAGCAGTGAGTATCCTCAGCTCCCTTTGATGATTTCAGTGGGAGCTGGAGGACCTCACAGGAGGGTGGCTTGATGCCTTGCAAGATCATACACTTGTAATTTAATCAGGCAAGACAGTGGTGCAAGAAAATTGTTTTCTTTCCAGTCTTACTCTGCTGAAGTCAGACAGACTTTCCACAGTGTGTTTGTCAGTGCCCACGGCCAATCCTACAAAATGATACTGAATTTTTGCTGCTGTCATTTGCTTCGTTAGGAAGTGAGGGCCCTCAACCAGTCACTGGATTGGGTCTGTTTCATTATTTCTTACCATGAGCAAAACTCTTATATCTCTCCAAATCTATTTGAAGCAAGTATTGTTTCTTGCAGACATCACAGATCATCTTCAGAGTTGAACAGAAGTGATACTTCAGACTCTGTTATTCATAAATAAAGTTTCACATGCATTTACAAAGTAGCAGAATTTAAACAAATTATAACCCCAAATTTTTTGCAGATTTATTTAAAATAGATGGATGGAAAATGCTTTGAAATAATAATTTGCTGGTTACAATTAAAAGGTTGATGTAAGAGTGAATTAAATCACATAATTTTAAACATGATCTTTCTAATACAAATGGAATTACTATAAATAGACTGTGGTTGTATTGTTGTGTAATGTGTTCAGTTATGCCAGACTAATAACTCCTCAGCTACGTATTAATCTACATTGTTTTAATGTCAGTAAATGTTCTAATCGGCTCAGCTGTAGCTTGTGGTCATAGCACAATGGCTGACTATGAAAAGTACATTTTAACTTAGCAGTTTTCATTTAATGTTTTGCATTTTTATCCTCTATATAAGATATAGCAATGCTTCTAATAACTTTTTTCCTGTAACATATCTTTGCTAATTCTGCATGGTAAAATCATCTGATTTTCCAGTGTCAAGTGTTTTTCACTAAGTCTTTCATGTATGAACTTGTCAGTTAACAACTGAGAACTTGGTGATGATGAATAAGGTTGCATATTTTCAGTCTTCTCCCTCATTGTCTTTTCTCTCTAACCAAGACTCAGCAGGTGAGACTTCACTCCACCAATACAGGGCTCTTTTTCCCAAAGAATTATCTTCCTGCCAGCTGTGTCCTGCTTTCAAAAGAGATGTGAAGCCATTCTGGAACTTGAGACATAAGTGATTCGAAGGAGAAGAAGCCAGAAACTGCCTCTGCTGTGATCATTACAAATCACTCATGAATGAATGCTCGGAGATACTTAACCCCTATATGACTTCATCAGTTGTTCAAGCATTAATTCTACCAGTGCACTGATGACTTTATTCACAGTTTGCAGAGAGCATATTGAAGCCCTTAGCTGAAGTGATTTAGTCAAGGCTGTATATTTGACCATGCCAGAGATAGTGTTAGATCCCAGGAGTTCCTGATTCTTACACATAGACCTTTATGGTAGTAGAAAAAAAGGACTAATGACTGAACAGACACGTGGAAGACTTGCAGCCCTCTAGGAGAGTTAGTCATAATGTGATATGGACCGTTTTGAGTCAATACTGAATGGAATGGTTATATGACAAGATCTTTTTCCCTGCTGGCACCATAAATGCCAACAAAGCTGTTGGCACTATTATGAATTTCTAGTATTAACTTATCTGCTGAACCCAGGTGTGGTGAATCTTGTAAAGAAAAGCCAATCCCAGCTGAAAGCATATTGTTGTGTTTTTCTTGGGAGGGCCAGGGTTGCCTGCCTTTCCTGTATAGACTGCAGAGTCTAGAGACTTCTGGGGATTCTTTCTTTTTTGCCATTGTGGTTTTGGTTTTGATTTGGATTTGCTTTAGTTTTGTTGTTTGGGGGGGGGGGGGTTGGCTATCATTTTATGTGAACTGGGAAAATTATTTATGTATTAATGTATATTATTTGAGCCAATGATAATTTTTTGGCTTTTTCAGCACAAGAGAGTCTCCTCCTTCCTCCCTTGCTTTCCAAGCTCCAAAACTCCATCAGTACTGGAGCATAGAGGCAATGGAGGAATGTTAGCTAATGTTCTTCTAAGTGAGGCCCCAGAAGAGTTTGATGTGGCAGCCCTCAGTTTGCCAGAGGTGACTGAACATTGACATCCCCAGATGACTCAGAGGGCCATATTATCTGCTCATATGGTCTTAAGATTCCTGATTAAATCAGAATATCTGTAATCCTTCTGCCATATCTCTTTTGTGGTGAAAATGTGAAGTTGTCCCCAGATGATAATGTCTGTCAGGTTTTTCATGTTACCATAAAGTGAAGTTGCTTCATTTTCCTTTCTGAGTGGATCCCACTCTCTTCTCTCTCCCTATTTACTGAAAAAAGTGGTCTATTCCCACAGAAAAATAAAATAAAAATCCCAGCCAAAAAATCCTAACCCTCTTCCATGTGTTATCCATATAATAGTAATAGTGACTTAAATGTATAACAAGGGAACAAGAATTTCTAACATTCATGGAGTCCACTGAAAACTTGATTTTTATTCTTTTTTTACATGAAGGATCCTCAGCTATTAAGTGGGTTAGTGGCAATATAAAATACAAATACAGGTAAATACATAATGAAAAGAAGGAGACAAAAAGAGCAATGAAACAAGAACTCATGTTGGAAAAAAAGCAAAAAAATTAAATTTCATGCCCTCATCTCTAGACAGCCTTGACATTTTCTTCACAACCTTTATTTCATCTTTCCCCTTTTCTTCTGTCCAGGATATAATTCTATTGACAGTATAACATATTTGGTCTTGCTTTGGGTTACAGAAAGAAGTATATATTTGTGGGTGCTGAAAAGAAATGACAGTGCTAGTGCTATAACATTTTTCGGTGCTGCTGCAATGTGTAGATGCTTTGTGCACATCTGAAGGAACCAGCTCTGTGGCAGATTACCCTGGCAATACTCTCCCTTTCTCTTGAAGTGCTGTCTGTATCTACACATAGTTTCTTTGTCAACACCTTAAAAAAAAAAAAAAAAAACCCTTTCTAAGATAGTCAAGAAACTACCATGATCAGGCTCAATAAGGAAAAAGACCTTTGCAAATATTCTTAGGACTTTAATGGTTATATAAACCCACCTGCCAATGCTTCGAGGAACTACTTATTTGTCTACATCTAATCAATAGAAAATCCCATTATTGTAAGTAATTCAGTTTTTTGGGGTTTTCATAAATTTTTGAAAGACAAGCCGAACTATTCCAAACACAGAATAACGTGCTGTTATTCACTGTATAATGCCTCTCTACTTGGCATTCCTCTAATTTTATGTTTTGTGCCATACTAAGGGCCTTTCGCTGCAAAACTACCTTTGAGTTATTTGCATCCTTGGCATTGTGGCCAAGTAGATTCCAGCTGGCACTGTTTGTGTCTCCTGTTTATTTGACTTGGTGTTATTGTGGAGATTATTGAAAAGAGAAACTTGAGTTTGTATATTGCGATGTGTAGTAGAGTTGAAAGTAGTCACAGACATGGTAGATGGTAGCCTCAAATGCTGCTGCTGCTATTGGGATTTAATCGGTACTTTGAAACTGGCTACTTGACTCTGGAAATACTATTTTTGGCATTTAAGTATGAAACAGTAGCTTCTCCTTCCGTAAAAATTCTTTCATCCTGTAGTCATGGGCAGGCAGAGAATATGATCTACTTGGCCTTTTAGCAAAAGATGTTTCTTCCGGTATGAAAGACTTTGGGATTTGTCTAGTTATTTTCTCTGATCACTTGGAACAGGATCCCAGGCAAATCTCTTACAAGGTGGTTAGGTTCTGCATATGGAAAAGTCTCTTAGCGTATGTATGCATGTGGATGAGTAGACTCTGAAACCTCCAACACCCATGGACTGGAGTTCATTTGTGCTCTCTGTGGATCAGGAGTAGAGATCTACAGTCCATCTGCAGGTGAACAAAAGCATTTGTTATTTTGCAGTGACACAGTTTCTCAGATAATAGGTCTCTTAATAGCATGAATTTGTAAATCAAAACTACAGTAAATATATCATCGGTACAATACTTTCCATGTCTAAATAAACAGGGGTTTTTTCACTTTCACTTTTATCTTCAGGATGTCAAGCAAGAGATTAGAAGGCAATTTTCAAACTGAAGGGGGGGAGGGGAACCATGATGTTATTCTGTAGAACTTATTTGATTGCTCTTCATAGTCTTTTCATTACAATTGGCATTTAGAAACTCAACCACACATGCTGCTCCACACCTTTCTACATGATACTGTTTCTTCCTGTTCTCCTTATCTGTGACTGTGATGATGCACAGCTTTCTCCTATTTCTTTCTTGTGGGTTTGTGCAGTTTCTTGATGTTTGTGACAGGCCACGATAGGGGAAGCTTTTATCACTGTGGGGTTTGGAGGCCTCAGTAAATTGAAAATTGCAAATGAAATCCACTGGGCTTGAATTCATCAGCTATTATGTCAGATGACCTTTGGCAGCTGCTGATAAAAATGAGAGAATGTTAGCTCTGATCCAATTTTCAGCACTAACCATTCCTTTTCAAATCCATTCACAGTCAGGCAGCAGACACATGGGAAGTGAAAATGATAGGGTTTCAAGAGAGCTGCATTGTGTTGCAGATTAAGATTTTCTCCCCCTATTTCTAGAGGTCGGCCCCCAGGCCCCTGTCTGGTATCTACCTATTGTCCAATCAGTTTCAATATCTGCTTTAGAGGACATGTTAGCCATCCTTACAGATAAGTGCTTACAGGAGAAAATGTTGGACTTAATAGTTTTGCTTAGGAGGCATCAAGGGTCACAGTGTACCAATATTGACTGGCACATGTTAGTTTAATCTGACATTCTTAGGAATGCGACACTAGATTCTTTCGGAGTTGTTGATCTCTGAGATTTTTGTTCCCAGGTCTAGGTTTTATAAATTTTATTTTCCTGTAACTGTTTATATTCATGAGCCACTGATATTCATAAAAAAGTCTGACACAGCTGGGCCTAGGTGGCCCTTACCTTGTATCCCTATTTTACGGGTTACATAAATTATGAAACCAGAGCTGTGTGTTGGTTCTGTGCTCTTTCTTCTTAGAGAAGACTGGGAAGATGTAGCTGTGTTGTCTGCACTTGCAAATTGTGCTCTGTGGAAAATTAAATAGTTAGGCTTTCAAACCAAAATTAATGTAATAAATGTAATTTTTTTTTTCTGGGTTATGTGTGTATTTTGCCTTCAAAGACCCTGAAGTGTGTGCAGCCCCTCCCTCTGCCTTTGGCTTCCAGAAGAATGAGTGCACTCACCACCTCCAGCAGTTGCTCAGGGGCTCAAGGGCTGAACCCTCATTCAGAATGACCTTTTAAACCAACATAATGTTAATGTATGTGTCCCACTGCCTATCAGCTTTTTTTCTACCTAGTGTAATAAGGAAAAGAATGAAACTGTGGACTCTGTTCCCTTGAAAAAATAATGTATGTCATTAAAATTTGAAAGTTTTAGAATAGTACCTTCTACTGCTTAGTTCTTCAGTTTTTACAGAGGCATAGCTCCCATTGAATTCCCTTTTTAGAAGGCAATAATGATATGTAGATTGGACTTGTTTGGACAAGAATTCAAAAATCAGATTCCTTGACTGATCACACTGTCATTCTTCAAAACATCGCTGTTAGGTCTTCACTGGAAAAGATATTCCTAATATTCTTACCAAAATGTTTCAGAAGTACAATGCCATCTTAAAATTGCATATGTTTTATATTTAACATTTTTACTGATTCCTTTAGCTAGAATGTGAATAAATATTCAGTGGCTTGTCTTAATACATAAAAAATTTAAGCTTAATTTATATGGTAGGGTAAAAACATTCCTAAGAAATTTTATATTAATATTACTAAAATCCAAGTGCTAATTTTTAGAATAACTCTAATTGTGCTAAGTTTTCTAAGGGTATTAAATAGCAGAAAAAACAGGCTTGCTTCTGTGTAACTATTAGTGGTCTAAACATTAGAGAATGAGAAACAAACCCACTGTTTTCAAGATTAATCTGGAATATGCACATGCATTTATAAGCATGTTCATTAAAGTAATGCTAAAAATAAAGGTTATATAGTTACATTTTATTTATTTCTCTATATCACATAGAAAATTTCAGTTATAAGTCTTGCTGTACCCTTTTCTTGTGGGCAAAATGTATAGTTGACTCAAAGTAATCACCTATTCTACGTTATTGTGTTGTCTTATTTTCTAAATAGCAATCCTAAGATATAAAATTTGCATAGGAATCACTATCATCCTGAGATCTGTTCATATGTGAATCCTTGGGAAATCTGACTGCAGATCTGACCCTTTCCTCCCCTCTCTGTCCTTCCAGATAAAAGAACAGAAAAGTTCTGTCTTGATTTTCTTCCCCACTCACAGGAGTTTCTGCAACAGTATCTCTTAATAATTTATAGTTTTCCTGTCACAAATAAGGAATTTTCAGGAAATCGCAACAAAACCGAAGCATCTGTCTGTTAAATATGTGCTTATTTAAAACTATGATGTTGGTGCAAGCTACATTAGACTGAGATTTTGAAAAAATAAGATTCCCTTCCTGGAAGCAGATGTCTATCAGGCCAGGACGCAAAACTGTCTGGAGCTTTCCATGAAAGCCAACGCAGGGCCCAGGCTGGTTGGTGGTCTGGAGAGGGCTTTGATTTCACTGGTGTTTGTGCCTGTCCCCAGCTGCTCCACGATTGTGGCTATTCAGTGTCCCAGGAGGTTGACTTTTCTTCTAGGAGTCCTAGAGGATAAGGAGCTGCTGCTGGTCGTTCATTTGTTTGCTTTTAAGTGTCATTATAAACTTCCTGTGACTGTGTTCTTTAATGAGGGAAAACTGGAATCCGTTTGGGTAGAGGAAAATTCTGGTATAGGTGAGATTTGGCTTATTTCTTATGTGTCCCTCAGCTGAACCTTGCTACTCCCATTTTAGTTTTGTTCTTTAATAAGTCAAGGAATAATGCATTTGAAGTGTTGCCTGGAATTACAGTCAGAAAAGACAACTTCAGATGATGCTTGCAAAGCATATATTGTCTAAACTTGATTTAAACATAGCTATGTCTACTTTCAAAACAAATACACAATTTTGAAAGCTATTAAAAAATGTTATAGCAAAATTTAGCATGATTATTTGGAAGTTATTCCAGAAAATAGAGAATGCAATAATGAAGACAGGGTTTTTTGATTTTGTTTTTGTTTTGTTCTGTTTTTAATGAACATTAAATGGATCTCATTTTTCGATCTATATTTTCTCTTAAACATTCCAGGACATCTTAAGGTTTTTAATATTTTATGAAATTATATGAGATTTTAATTGCTGTATTCTGCTACTTAAAATGTTGTGCTGTTTTCTACCAAACTTTTACAAATGATATTTTGTTTGGTAAATTATACTTAAACCATATTAAAGGAACTTTCCTTTAAATCTGTTCTAGTAGTATGTTTAAAACATAGTGTTAATGGTTGTGACCACCTTAAGAAGAGTTTCTATGAAAGTGAAAACAGTTTACATTAAGCATCCAGCAAAATGCAGTCCAAAATGTGTTTGTAACCCATTAGGTTTCTGAAATACCAAGAATATTTGGGGGGGCTTGATGTGCCTTGGGTGGCAGAAGTGGTGCATTTCACTTTGAATAAGCAGTGGTTGCTGTGCAGAACTGTCTGAGGGCCATCTGATACTTCCCTCTATCACCTCCCTGCCCAGAGCAGGGCAAGGGCTGGCCCAGGGACCACCTTCCCTGTTGTGTCCCGTTTGTGTCTTCTCTCAGCCTCCTTGTGCTCCTGTACAACTCATGGATCTGATTTGGCTCCTAATGTTAGCAAAGTTTTCTATGTCTCATTGCTAAGAGGTGATATCCATCAAAACTTGCATCAGAATTTGACTTCCCATGTTTTACTTGTGTTAGTGATTTTTAAGCAAACATTTAGTAATCAGTGAGGTATAATTATAATCCAAGCAGTATTAGTTTGCTGATTTCTTTGGCATGGGTCCCTCTTATAGTGTGGTTGTCAAGTTAGAATCTAATGCTGGACATGTATTAGGGAAACTACATACTGCATCCATATGCTTATATTACTATAAAACCAAATTTTGAGGAATCTTTGGTCAAAATGAAATCCAAGTTCTACTAACTCAAGAAACACGTAATGAGAGAGACTAGAACATTTATCCTGTTCAGATTGCAGTTTAATTAAGTGGAAAAAAAAGAATTAGTGGAAAAGAGTATTGGTGGACAGGGGAAACAGACATATAAATGTGCAGGCACACATAGAACCTTTTCAATATTTTTTTGCATTTTTGTATATTTAAATGTTTTTATTCTAAGAACGTGCTGTGATCAGGAGAAGAAGGTGAATAACATAGCAAAATAGCAAAAGCCTGTATTTTTGCCTGATCCATGGCCCTGATTTGTTGGAGGACCTTTTTCAATTTGCAGTTTGATTTTGTCTTGTGTTTGTGTCATCTCCTAAACATAAACACCAACTGTATGGCAGATAAATACTATTTTTTTATTTTCTCATATTGCATTGATACATATAGTTATTTTCATAAAATATTATTTCCTAAAAATAATAGCAGAATCAATATTTGTTAAGTTAGCTTTTCAAAGCATTAGTCATTCTCCCAGATGACTTTTTCCTGCAGTGTTCAACATGACTCACTTCTGGAAAACCCTTTTCATCAACAATGCTTTTCTCATCCTGGTATTGAAAAAACAAAGTTGTGCGAAGAATTATAAAGTATAAATGAAGTATCATTTGGGGAGTATTTATCATATGGAGGTTGATGTTTGCCTCCTTAGGCTGTTTGCTGCGTAGCAGAGGAACGCCAGGTGTGTGGATGAAAATCCAGAATAATTCCCTGAAGTCAGTAGCGTTATTCCAGTGCATGTTGATGTGGGTAAGGTGAGATTTTGGTCACTTGGTGTTTCCTCTATTTTTCATGATGTGAGATGCATAGTTGCCATTTTAGTTACCCTGCATAGTCACCAGAAATTTTACCAGTGTCACCTCATGTGTCTTCTGTACCATTTCTCATGTGTTTAACTGCTGACTCCACCAATGAGCATTTCGTGTGTGCAAGTCTTTTTTGGAATGATACATCAATGATGACACTTGTATTGAAGCTTGTAGAGCAATTAATGCTGCTGTTAAAGAAAATGTATTTGCATGTCTTTAATAAGGACATCTAGGGGAAATGCTGCTCCCTCTGTTTAAAAATTTTTCTTCAAATGTCCAGTGTTGAAAGGTTATAGGCAAGATTCCTGTATGTGCAGATGGAAAATATACAGAAAAATACTAAAACATGCTAAAATCTGGGTTTTTTTCTTGGAAATGACCACTCATTCAAAATTAGATGATATATTCGACTTCTTCTCTTTACTTGAATTAGGAGTCCTTACACTGGATATTAATGTATGTGGAATCATATTTCTTATGCAAAAATCACAAATGGAAAAAAATGCTGTTAGCTTTCCTTTGTGGAAAGAATATCACTCTAAGATGGAAAATAGTAACTTGTTCAAGAAGTTTAAGATGCTCAAAAGTTCTGTAGAAAAAGTAGGCAGCCATCTGACAAATACAAAAATTTGGCAAAGTTTCTGCCCTTGGCTGCCTTTCCACAGTGGCATCATGGATTCCTGAAGTGTTTGCTTTCTGTGGAGTTTGGGTATATCCACTCATTAAGATTTTCTGGGAAGCAAAAGGTATGAACTTCTTCATGCATATGAATTTGAAAAGTTGCTATTGACACTGAAGTGGACCCGTTGGGTCCCACCTCCCAGAGGTTCCAGCCCATAAGGAGTATCAGAAAGGTGTTGGGAATAGGCGAGCCTGTACCAAAACTGCTGAGTTTCCTTCCTGATTCCTCCCTGTGCAGTTCTGCACCACAGACACAGCTCTATAGCATTCTGTAAACTAAAAAATGTAGTTTTCAGTGGGCTGCCTTGCTGAAATTATCAAAATTGTTGGATGGTCTGTAATTACAATTTTCTGTCTTCATCAGGTGAATTGCGTATTTTTTTTCCCCCTTTAGAGGATGCAGATGCTTTGCAAATGAATTCTGGAAAGGAGTTGTACAAAGGAATTGAGTTAATATCTTGGAACTCTTATGCGTATGTAATGCAGATATGCTGATAAAATTACATGGTTTACAGTGTAGAAAGAATTGCAAAAAGCCAAGATGTCCCAGAATACACTTCAGCGATCAGTAATTTTTATTTCATTTTTGAAATGGTAAAGACGGTGACAAGAACAGAGGAGAATGAGAGCTATGCTTATTTCTCCTGTTCTGATTTTATGCTGGTTGTCCTTGCTCTGTTCTGCTAGAAATAGCCATGAAAAGCAAGTAAGATTTTTAACAGATCTCTAGGATTTGTGACACCAACCTTCTCTGACAAGTGTTTTTCCTCACACGTGGGAATAAATGGGAGGAGAGCAGTTTGCAAATACTGTTGATCTGGATGAAGATCATCTGCAGTTGACTGTAATTTTGGGGGGCAAATCTTTATTGCTCTTGTGCGATTTACAAGATAAGAAAGGATTTGCTTTTGAATTCAGTGGTTTTGCTTCAGACACCCATTCATTTCAACATGAAATTTAATAACGTGTTCTTCAGACCAGTGAATAAGCTGAAATTCTCTTATGAAATTTGCTACTCTAAAAATTTTGATGAACTGTTGCAAAACAAGGGGATGTCTGTCTTGAAGCCTATTTATGATTGATTCATAGGCTGAACAGTATGACTTATGGTGCTAAGGAATTGTAATCCCAAATTCATTTTAGTTAAATTGAGTCAGATAGTTCATCACTGGCTGCTTTCTTGGTGAAAATTTGCTTACTTTTTTTTTTGGGGTTTGGTTTGGGGTTTTTGTTTGGGTTTTTTTTCCATCTTATTCTACTTTAAAGAATGGATGAGAATTGCTTGCTAAATCAGATTTGCAACATATTAACAGAAGAGTAATGACAAGGTTTGTAATTTACAGAGGAATGAGTAATTCCTCTTCTCCTGGTCTCAGGCCTGAGTAATTTGCTATGCTATTGTCTTTTGATAGTTTCCATTTTTCTTTCTTTTTTTTTTTTTTCAAATTACAAATTGTTCCAAAGCACAGCAAATTAAAGTGAATTGATCCCTTCACTTGCATTTTATTTCCTTCATTTTAAAGAATAAACTCAGGTTTCTGTATATAGAACTGGTAATGGATTCAATGTCATAGAATTACACAAAATATAGTATTGAAAGAAGCAAAATCACCTCTGAAAAATTATTAACAAATTGAACATAATTTTTGAGAATTGAATTGGCCCTTTCTTGGTTTGATAAAGTGATGAAGCAATTTCCACATAGTTAGCAATTTCCAGTAGGAAAATATTTATTTTAGGATTTTTTTGGTTTTTTTTATTGTCAGATTTTTTTATACTCCAAAAATTGTTTCTGTGTGTTATTATTTATCAGTAGAGAGCTTTGCAAGGTCTCGTTCTGCTACAGTCAAATGCTATAAAAAAATGCATGGTGAGCCTGGCAGCTGGGAGCGTTGATGCCACACAGTGTCTCTCCATCAGTGGCATCTGGATGTGGGGTTGGCCTCCTTCCTGGGCTGTTGGCTCACTGCACTGCTGCCTATTCAGATGTATCTGTACTAAAGCATAACAAATTTACATATGTTTTGCATAAAGCTTTCAAGCCATTACTTCTGTGTTTCAGGTTGCTACACTGAAGATTAATCAGAAGACAAAAGTATTATACCTAACAAACTGCTACCCACAAAATATATTTTCATCTCTATGCATTTCTATAAATGGATTGCTCAGGGCTTTTATATTTCTGATGCAGGAATAAATGAAAATGGGAAATTGAAAAAAAAAAAAAAAAACAGAAAAAAATAGAAATAATGTTTTCATTAAATGTAGGCTGGAGGTTATTCCCACCTTCTTTTTGTTATTAAAGGACAAATGTTAGATGTATTTAAACTGTTCTTCAAATTTAGGGCTTATGGAGCTAGTACTTATGTTGTTTTCTCTCTAAGTTTTTCCACTGTCCTTATTTCAACTGTAAAAGAATGACTGGGAAGTTCATGGAAAGTGATTTCATACTGGGAGGCTCTCAGGTGACCTAAAGGCCCCCTTTTATGAAGCCCTTTCTCACAGTTGTCTACATCTGAAAGAAGAGCTTGTGTAACAGTTTATGCTTAAAAGCAGGTTTGAAATCAATTGGACTAAGGAATGAAAGGGTGTTTTTCCACTGTTATTACAAAATATGGGAATGGAAAACACCATTCCACTGGTTGGTATAGATGTATGGCTGGGGGTCTGGTAGGAGAAGCAACAGGCCAATTCTACATGTTCAGGGTTTTCCCTTAAAGGTTCAAATTACTGGAATATTTTGTGCTGTAGGCAAGGATATATATTGTTAACTGGCATGAGCAGTAGTTTCTTTGCCTTTATTTTCCTTTCATTGTCTTCTGATGTGCTACATGATACAGATAAATCTGTGTGTTTAGGATGTATTTAATGACATTGATTTAATTGCTTCTGGCTATATCCAGAAGTTGTTCTGAGGAAAATACTGAGCTTTATTTTTCTAGCAGACCAATCTTAGTGCCTAACCTACCTGAGCTATCATGTGGACAGAGTGATGTATTAGGCACAGCTGACCAACTATTAGATTCTTTCACATGCACCTGGGAAAATCTGAAGTCATGTCATGTGATTTGTTTCATTTTCATTTGGCCTGCTAAAGGACTTGTCAAAAGAAGACAGTGACATTAGAGTTTGAGAAAACTGGATTGGTGGCAAAATTTGCATTTACTGGCTTCTCTGAGTCTGTGTTCATGTCTTTTCACTTTCTAATACATGTCTTTTTGCATAAGAATATGTATTTTACCTAATCACCATATCTGTAACCATGCACGAGGATGGAAAATGTAGTTTATGCTACCCAAAGACTATCCTGATATAGCTCTATCTCTGTCTGGGAATTGATTATTACTACTGTGCTGATCATAGAGCAATTGCATAAATGGATAACTTTCATGCCCCATTGTTACAGGAATTTTATAAGTCTAAATTAACGAGTATGAAGTTGTCCTTCAGAAGAGATTCATGCATCTTTGATGGTAGAATGAAAGAAATACTGATTTTCCCATAGCAGTCAGGTATATATCATAACCACTGACATTAAGAAACAAAACTGGGTTGACTCAGGTTTAAAAATATATCTCTATAAATATATATGTATATTTTTACAATATTTATGTTTTTATCAATGTAGACTTATATATGTGTATATTAAAGTTCCTTGAGCAATACTTGGGAGTGTTACTGCAAGCTGGACATGGAACAAAGTATTTATGACTATTCTAAATTTGTCTGCAGTTTTGAACTCTGCTAGGTCATCTTGTCAAAATACCAGTTTGAACTCTGAAATAAATGCACAGAAGAGAAACAAACATGCTAGATTAAAACACTTCCAGTGTTGTCAGATAATTACCAAAAAGAAAGTGCCTACGCTGGAAATATCAATAACTGTAATGTGTGAGATTTGTTAAAACACACAAACTCGCTCTCCACTGACTGTCACTAATATTTATTCGTCCGGTGACTGTTAATCACACCAAGTTTACAGTCCCATGTAGCACCTGTCACAGGTGTTGATCATTAATCAGCTATTACAGCAGTTTATTCTGCTGCTGACAACTTGCAATTTTCTACTGATTCAGCTAGTTTGTCAGGTGGGAATTATGGCATAGCACATGTGACAAAACACATCACACATTTCTCTCTCTCTCCTCTCTCTCTCCCCCCTTCTTTTTTTTTTTTCCC
>VXBX01005828.1:504285-520509 GCA_013400415.1 Scytalopus superciliaris
AAAAAAAAAGGAGGAACGGTAATTGTTTTCGTCAAAGGCTGCAGGGAGTTATCAGGGTAATAAAGTTAATTAGCAGAACAAACATCCTTTCACTGCCTTACCAGATTGAGGAAAAGAGGGTAATTCAAACTGCAGAAAGATATGACTAGATGAGATGATAAGGAGAAAAATTTTACACAAGAGGCTAACAGAGAAGAATCAATTTTTTTCTTCATTTCTTTTGGCTTAGTCCATGGAAAGGAATTATACATTCTCTTCTTTCAGCTCATGAAGTTGCTTATGTAGAAAACTTTATTGTTATGATTTCTCCAATGGATGGGAAATGAAGTTAAGAAATATCATATTACAATGTTCTATTTTTTCAGGGCCTTCCAAATAGCAATTGTTTTGTTACATTATGTGCAATTTCCTTTTTATTAAAGTGACTTTTCCTAATATCCACGGCACTGTATTGATCTCGTAATGTTCTTCAAAAAGCAACCTGTTTTTACTTCATCTCCAGGTCTTCAATGGACTCATTGAGTGTGGCCATTGTGCTAGGTTCTGAAGTAGCTAGCTTAGAGTTTGAATTAGTTGATGGATTTCTTTGAGCAGCATTTCTTTTACTATCCTCTAGTGTAAGTATGAAAAGAAAGTCCTTGTTCCTGCCAGCGTTAATGCATGTGACTAGCTTTATGCATGAGTAGTCCCATTACATTTGCCTCCATTCAGTTACTTGTACACATAGGCAGGGCCAAGGTCCAAAAGGAGAGTCTTTCAAAAGTATGAACATTGAGGTTTTTAGGTTACTTAGGCTGACAATTCTTGTATTTTTTCACTGATGTTACCCTTTCTCTAGCAAGATTTTGGCCTACCTTCATGGTATGGCTGGCATCATAAGTTAGCACAAGCTATTTGTACATATGGGCTTCCAGAAGCCGAGAGGGATCTGTGGAAGTAAAAATGTGCTCACACAATAAAATATTGGAAAAAGTACTGGAAATACCAAACCAAGGTGTGTTGGCTGCTTTGAGATGTCTGACCATGTTCCAGGCTTTGCCATCCATGGTAAATAGGAGGTCAGTCAAGGTAGTCTGTCCAGGGAGACAGAATCAATCTACCTTGTGTTTACTGCAAAGGAAAAATGGAAGGGTAAGTCGTGGCTAAAGACCAGCTAATATCCTGTAATTTTACACAGTAGGTTACCCAGTGACATAACGTGGTGCTTTCTGTACCTTTTGGTTATAGCCACTGCTTTGTCTTCTCAAGCCACTGTGAAATAACTTCTGACAGAGATGGTTGGTCTCCTCCTGGCACAAGTGCTGGACTGCAGTGGAGGGTTCATGTAAAGACTCTGTGGGCCACAGTGAGCTGCAGGGCTCTTTCTCCTCCAAAGAGGAGGAGATTCTACTGTCTTACACCTCACAGTGTTGAAACGGGATCCCAAACTGGGGGGTGATCCAGGTCTGCTATTTCAGTACATATGATGGCCATGGTATATCCAGTGCAATGATAAAGCTCTGTTTTCACTGCCAATCAGCCTCTCCCTTCAACACAATGACCCAGAGATTATGACCAGGAAAATTGCTGGTGAACTTCAGCTATTTGCGTATTCCTGTGTGACTACACCTAAATTCCTTTGGTTTACCTTTGGAGAAAGTTTCTTATGAACTTTTATCGTAACTTAAGAAGACTTAACTTGTGTAATCTGTTATTGTCTCTTCTATGCTACTTTCTGTGTCTCAGGCTGACCTGAGCCAACCTTTTCTCAACCATTACAGTCAGTGATTTCTTTGCCCTTCTACCTCTCTCTGCTCATCTCTCTCCTGTTTTAACTTCCTTTTTCTTTATTTTGGCAGCTCTCAGGCACTAACCTATGCTATGTCAACAGTGCTGGCAAATGCAATTATTGTCACTGGAAGAGTAAATCAGTTCCCTTTTTAATCGTATTGGTGACACTTTTTCTAAACTTATTAACAGAACTTGTGAAGTAGAGATAAAATATAGAACAGAGATTAGAGAATGGTTTTTTTCAAGGTTCGTTAAGCATGTGTTGGCTACTGCAAAGGGCTGCATATTTTAGTAGGTGCAGAACTGGAACACTGGGACTCTGTCAGAGTGGGTGAGGCAGCGAGTATGGAGCTGCTCAGGATCAGATGCTTTCCCACAGTCCTGCCTGTTCTTCATTTACAATCTGTGCAGGCAAAGCTCCCTATCAGGAGGTAAATGCAACAAGCTGTGAGCAAAGTATAACCAAGCTATTAAGAAAGAACTGTGCATTATCTCCTTTAATAACTCTTCACTGTAAACATAATTAATTTATTACTATAAAGCTGTAGAGTTGTGTATTCCATATGTTTGCTTTCTGTCTTCAGACTTTAAATGATCAGTGGAGAAAAATTTGTAACTCTAGTGGTCATAATATTTTACAATCCCATAATTTAAGGCTGACTTTAACATTATCTAAGCAGTTTAAAATGTTCTCCTTGCAGAAGACTTCTGCTTCTGGCAGAATTTCTGTTACTGCAGGATCAATACTAAGGCAATTCTGAGAGTAATACCAAAAAATACTGCAGTGAGCAGTATGTTCATATTTATCTTCTGCCTCAGTGGAGCTTCCTGAACATGTGAACACTTAACCTGAAGTCTCATCTGTCTGTGCAAACCCACTTTCAAGATCATCCAGCTGTTGTGCCTATCTTTGAAATCCTTCACAGCTTTGTCCTACACCACACTGAAGCTTTCTGTCCCTGTGCTGAGTCCTGCATGACTGTGCCTTGCCCTTTTTACCCGCTGTTGTCCAACCACATCCACTTGTTTGCCCAGCTCAGTTTCTCATATGCAGAGTGGAGCTTCTTCTCTCCCGCTGTCTATACATGAAATATTTTTTTCCTGGTGCTATGGAAAAAGTCCCTCTGCACTCCTGCTTCTTCCTTTGAAGATTAAGGAAAACAGAAGAAATATGGGTTTAATATAACATGATTATCCAAATAGTCAGCCACCACCTCAACCACTCAGTGTATTTTGTCTCTTTCTTTTCAATATTCCCATGTCTTTCTATTATAATGACCTAGAGAAAGGGACCATGTGCTTTTCTGATTGAATAGTGCCCAGAGAGCACCGCTGTGTGTGCTGGCAGGTCAGCAATAGCTGAGACAATATTTTAGCTCAGTAGAATTTTTCATTTGAGAGTGGGAAAATGCCCTGTTATTTCAGTCTTGTTTTTCCTCCCTGACTACCACACTTCACACAAACTGATTTTCTACATGAAAAAGGATATAAGAAACCATCCTTTCAAAATCAGCTTGATATTATGGAGTTTACTGGTTAGTGTACCTGTTCCTTTTTCACCTGGCTCATGAAGGGAATATCTTATCATGCTTATTGATCAGGGGTACTTTGTAGCCATGGATGAACTGAGTTTCCATTTTAAAAATCAGGTGTATGTTTAAAATGTGAGGAAGTTAGAAGCATCTCAAAATGTAATAATCCATAATTTCTCAAAAGAGGCTTTAGAAACTAGCTGAGTGTACTTTATTTAAGAACTTTACCTTTATTAATAGTTTTTGGAAGTATATTTATGACTGCTGAAAGCCTGTTTTGTGGATTTTTGACCATTTGCTTCAGTGAATAGGGTTTGTCCACTGGGTATGGAAGATTGCTTAACTCAGATGGCCATATGATTATAGTTAAACAAACCTGAAAGACTCAAATATTTCTAATCTTTAATTATAAAATTATTTAAATGTTCTTTTTTGCAACTGAGGTTTTGTAGTGCTGTCTAAGGAAATCACAGCACTGCCTAAAATAATTTAAAACTGCATGCAAACAAATATTTGTACACAAGGTGGTGATGTTAGCAACGAGCTTCTTTTTTTTTTTTTAACTCACAATAAATAACAACATATTGTTTTGTCTCTGAGGCATCTTCAGCTAACTTTGGATAGCTGTATAAGGGCAGAGCTGAAATATCAGCAAGAAAACTGAATTGGCCTCAAGATATCAATGAAAGAATAACTGTGGAGCTTAAAAAGTCTTCATATCTTACAGAGTTTCTCATTTTCTTATGACATAATTGCACCATGAGAATCACATAAAACTTCAAATATAATGATGGTAAAAGCAACATGTATCAGAAAAGGTAGCTAATGCAACCTTTTATTAAAGATATCTTTCATATTTAAAATACTTCTCATTCTACAACTAGCTGGTTTAAAAATAGCAGCAGTTAAGACTGGCTGGGAAGAAAGGAAAGTCTTTCTTTTTAAACTGACGTGGAACAAGGATAGAGCTAAAACCAAGGAAAGGGGTAATAAATAATGACAACAGATGTTTGTAAACCTTTTGCTCCTGTGTTCACTGTTTCCATGTGTTTTCTTGTCTTGATGTGCTGTCAGCCTCCTCTCACCTGGGACTAGTGATATCTTATCAAAGCCTAAGCAGTTCCTCTTCACAACAGGCAGATAATAGTGCCTTTCAATTTATCATACTGGAAGTCTAAAAGAACCATGGGAACGATTGGTCAGGTGACAGTTTGATGGACAGTTTGACAGCCCTTAAAGCATCATGGGAAATGGTTGTCACCTGATTTTTCAGAGCAACTGGGGAGATAACCTTCAGCATGACAGGAAAAACAAAAATCTGAATATTTGTGTAGGGTTTGCTAACAGCCGTAATGCTCACTTAAGTGATAATGGGGGTGAATTTAGATTACTTGCAATGGAGTTATCTGAGCTGGGATCTGTTTAGCCTGTAAATGATTTTGACATCTTTAGCTGCTTTTCAACACTTTTACTGAATGTAATTCTTCAAACAGAGGTAATGTAAGGAGTGAAGATAGATTATTTGGTTTGTGTTTTGTCAACTCTCCACACAACATGTGTATTGTCTACTAAACGAAATCAGAAAAACAGAACTCCTAAAAATTTTGCATCTTGCTTTGTACTTAATGGTTCTGACTGCCCAAAAAAATCATCCCTTACTCACTGTGAAATACACTGTGTTGGTGTAAACCAGACAGATGTTTGCCCCTGAAATCACCCTCACAATGGCCACTGTTGGGGACTCCTGCTGGAATTCACAAACAGGTCAAATATTGACCTGACAAAGACCATTCCTATTCTTGGGTCAAGACTGAGACATTTGAAAATGCTGAAATTTGCTGCCACCCTGGTTTTACTGCTGTGGGTAAATTCAAGGTGACATTTCTTAGGTAATGTGATTCTAGTACTTTGCAGAAACAGTGGAAAAATGTGTTGAAAAATATGTTCACAACTGTAGGTTTTGGAGGAGAAACTGGATGGCAAAAATGGTTAAGCATTTGTTTTTTAGCTCCAAAACCTGAATACATGCTGCATCTGTGATACATTAAATCAATGTAAACATCTCACCATCGTCTTCTGAGAGGAACAGAGGGGGTTGATGTGGTGAGTGGACTTAGAGGAAGTCTATAATGTAACTAAACTGATCAGTACGATCAGGAGGACATGCACTGGAAACCGTTCCCACAGTTATTTTAAAATTCTCCAGGTAATTTGAGCAAGTTATGGAGGTTTCCCACTTTTCTGTTTCTGATTCTTCCTCAGAAGATCAGTCCAATCAAGATGCCATTGCATTCTTTCACTCTTGTCTATCAGTGATGTCCACACTGCCTTCAACCATGTTTGCAGTCTTCCATTCCCTTTCTGTCAAAGTCTTTGGTTCCAAGAGTCTGAACAGCTGAGCTCTGCTTGCAGCACTTTTTTTCCATTTCTTTATCTCCATTTTTCTCTGTTGCATGTAAACTGACAAACACAACTCCTTCTGAGTGCAGAGCCTTCTTTTATGGAACTTTTAGCTAGTATCATGTCCTACCTCCTTTCCACTTTAGAGTCCCTCTTTTGAAACATGCTTCAATGCCTTTTATAATGAAGTTTGTAAACAACATAATTTTTTCACAAGAGGTTGTAATGGCAATACTGTTATTCACTCTCTCCCCTGCTGAGGGACAGACCGTATAGACATATTTATGATCACTGGCTGACACAGAATAATGCATAAATTAAGTAAATAAGAGGGATTCTTTTCAACATTAAATTTATATTCTCTCCTTCTTATCTTTTCAGAAGCAAGTTTTTATTATATTGTCAAAAGTTTTAACAATCTGCAGACAATGTCAGAGTTCTGCCATTAGAAGTTTCAAAATTTCATTCAGAGCATATTTAGTATTTATAATACTATGCAGAATGTATTCTTAGTTAATTTCTAAATAAAAACAGTGTTGCCTAGATAATTTTACATATTTTCTCCTTTAACTTTCAAGTTAAATTTATACATTCCATAATCTGAAGCCGGTTTATTATTGGGATTGCCATTTAAAAATAATAGTTTAGGATGTGACTGTGTGCAATCATGCATAACGTGTCTCCTCCCTCATCCCACTCTACACTGACTGAATCTCAGTAGAGCAAGTCACGAGATAATTGCATGCTGGTTGTGCCTGTGGATGTCCACAGCACTCAACGATACACTGGCTTTGGGCAGGCCATGGCAGATGGCGTGTTTGGATGTGGGTTTTTCCAGATGAAGGTAGAGAAATCTCTCTTTAGGCTTTCACAGCTTGCCATGTAAATACTATTGTTCCGGTCAGCTCTGATTTATATCCAAGGCTATGGTAAAATAAAAAAGGGCCCTTACCCTTCTGTCACAAACTCCTCTTTGTTGAAGTTTCTTTTGTCAAATAGCTCATGCTCTGACTCATCTTTTTCAATACTATGCTTAGTTTCAGAATTCAGTATTGTTTTACTCAAAATATACTTTAATTGCAAAGTTGGTATTTCCTGAGTAAATATTGCAAGCTTACTATCTGCTGTAGATATTTTAGTAGATTTGATATCATTTTTGCACAGCAATACTGAAAGAATCATGTAAGTTGGGCTTTTCTACATTGCTTTTTAAAATAACAGTGAAATCTCCTACTGAAAATGAGTTTAACAAAATATCTTTGAGTGTATACACTGCTTCTACAGAATGCAAGTTGCAACTGAAGGTTTTTCCCTCTGTATTTTTGCAAACAAACAATGTGGTTGTCAGAGAACCTAATCAGTATTTGAGCTGACAAACAATCAAACAAAAAAGGTATTTAGCAGGGCCTCTGATTTCCCTAATGACAGAATATACCCATCAAGGAAACTCAGTAGCAGCTGCTCCATTGTGTTAAAGATTTGAAGATGTCTTCGTTTTGAAAAAGTTTGGAGGGTTTTCTTTACTTTCACCAGAGAATATGTGAAGAGGCATTTTTATTTCTTTTTGGTTTGGGAAGAGAGAAATCATTTGATTAGCCAACTTAATACTGCTTTCTGTGACTCTATGCACTGGATTTTTCAATTTTAAGGCTACAGTTGTGACCAGATAATTGCTGATAACAAATACAACTTGCTCACTGGGCTCTTACATAACATCCATCTGGAAAAACTCTAACATGCACCTCATGGAAAAGAGGAGAACCCTTGTCTGGTTGTGGGTGACGGTTTATTTCTTATACTGTTAATTCACGTCCTCTTTGAACATCAATATTTTTTTTTCTGACTGATTTTATAACTGAAGTCCATAACAGCCATTGCCATAATGTGATGAGGCTTCTGGGTAGTTCTAATGAAATAAATCAGATATTTGCGTGGTTGGGTGAACATTTGGATCTGTTTTTCCCTTGAAGTGGAAAATTGATCTTCTGCTAAACAAGATAGGTATTGATAAGAAGACTGATATTGAGTCCAGCTGAAATCAATGTTTTCTCATAACTGACTGCAGAATTCTTTAAGTAACATCTAAAGAAATTCAGTAAAAGAAATGTGAAGGCTTGAATCATCTGGGTAAAGAGAAAGAGTAGGGAGAAGTGAATTGTAAAATCAGAGTGAATGACTTGAATAAGAGAGGGAATCCAGGATGAGCCAAAAGTAGTCAATAAAACTGAGGCAGGGAAAGCAAGAAGTGTTAAGGAGAATGAAACAACAATTTAGAATGGTTTCAGTCAAGAACAGCTGTATTGGAAATAATAAAAATAAAAATCCCAGTCAAAATCTGGAATTTTGACAGGGGCAGAAAAACATACCTGTCTGCCACAGCCATCATCCTGGACTTTTACCCAGTGTTCTAGTTACTTTGTCTTCATTGCTTCCATATATTATGGACATTGACAGAGACTTCAGAGGTCATTTTGTGCCTCTTTTAAACTGGCACCAGTATCTTATACCCAAAAGAATCAGAGTCCTCAAAGGAGTCAGGGGAATTGATGCCTGCAGTGGCAGCAGCAGTTTAACCAGGAATATGGAAGACTGGGCAGGGTTTTCATGTTACATCATTGTGTCACAAGGAACAGTTTTGAGATTGTGTAATTTGTAATTCATTGGCAGAATGAGATATGCTTATATTCATCTGATAATGGTGGCTTGCTATATTCTGAACAGCTCTGGAATCAGAGGGTTTATTCTCCATTACAATCTGTGCAGCCAGGATATCTGCAGTATCGGTCGCACTTAGGAATATTTGGAGGAGAAACGGGAGTGCTGTTCACCAAATGAGGTACTTGACCACTTAGTCATAAGTGCTGATGATTCCTTATAACACTTTTATCAGTCAAGAAGAGTGTAAGTAGGATTCACGCATCTTGGATGTGTATCATTTAGAATATTTCACACTTTGTGAGTGTTCTGAGCTTTATAAAGAAGAAAAGAAGCAGCATTTGTTTGCTGGCATAGGATGCATCTTCACAAGAGGAGCTTTGTGAGTGTATGTATCTACCTGTTCTTTTTTGAGGTACTTCACTGCTGCTTCTCAGTGTTTGGTGTTTCACTGGTGACCTGTGGGCACTTATCTCCACGATGAAGCATTGTCTACCACAGACAGCTCTAAGGACTTGGATTCATAGTTTCAGTAAGAGTTGAGCTGTGAAACAATAAAGCACAGGCCTAGGCATGTCAAAGCTCACAGCTTCCTCTCCATTTCAGCCTTTGAATCCTATTGTTGCTGTCAATGCACCTGCTTTTCTCTCTTAGTCTCCCATATGAGAAAGCAATGTGCATATAAGTATTTATCTTATATAAATACATATACAAGTCCCTTAGATACTTATCTAAAAAAGCTTAGTATTTATTATAGGAGTCCTCAGGATTGGATGAGTTCACAGGTCTGCTTGAGTTACAGACAATTCAGAGTGATCTTAATGAGGGGATCATTTCCCTAAAACAGTGGCTACATTGTCAAGTCTTGTTTGTTTACAGCTAATCGGGAATTTAGGGTCAAAATTTAGATGAATCTACAGGTTCACCTACATCTACTTTTTCATCTCTGAGCAAAATGATTGAAGTACCACATTTGGGGAATTTTATGGTATTTGCCATATTAACATTCCCATCAGTAAGAAAGTGTTAGTGAGTTCATTTATGAACTCGTTATTGTACCCTGAAGTGGACACAAGATCTATTTTAGCTTATTTCTAGAATGCTGAATCTAAATTAAATTGTCTTAATTGAGATACTTTTTTGCATTTGATATTTGAAGATAGGATTAATTCACAGCCATCTGTTATCTTATCTTGCCTTGGTTAATGATAGGCCCAGCAGTTTGGGGAAATGAAATGAACAGGCACAGGGGTCACTGTCATTATCTGGATCATTTCATGTGATGGAAATTAAATCAGGTACGTCGCAGCAGCTAATACTGCATATAATTCATTTAGTGAAGTCTCTCCCATTGATCAGTTTTAATTTTAGTTCAAAAGGCTCATATTGCTCTCTTCAAGGCAGTGTCTTAGGTACTAGTCATATGCAAAGAGTAGACAGTAGGTGTGGTAGCTTTCTCCTTGTCCCTTCTGGATTCCTTAGACAGTTCTTGTGGACTTGGAGTTTCGTAGGGGAAAAGGCATGTTGATCACAGATGTTCTGAAGGGAAGAAGAGTGGCCCAGCTAGCCAAATATTGTCAGGAGCTTTGACTGTGCAACCTGGTTGCAGTTATACCTGGGACTGATGTGCAGGAAGGTGGTTTAGTTCTTGAAGTGGGAGCAGGAGTGCTAGAAGCACAGCAATATAGGGATGACAGTAAGGTGATGTTAAATACATTGAATTCAAAAACTGACAATTACTATGCAAATTTCAACTGTGACTCTGCAAACACTTCCATGACCCAGTTACACTGTATTGTTTATTTTCCATTTGTTTTCATATTTAGAGGCATTTCTCACTTGCTTGGCCTCTAATGCATAGATTTTATTACCAAAAAAATTAGGATAAGATTTTGGCTTTTTGCAACATTATACCTGACTTTCACTGCCTTGGTGATGAAAAGGAATCCCAGAGCCAGTGTAAAGCACTGCCAGAGCTGATAAATATCCTTCAGCAGAGATGAAAATTAGGCTCTGACGGGTTTCTGGCAAAAGCAGAAACTTTCAAACAATGTTGCTGTTATTTTGCTCATGAGGAAAAGCTTTCACTATAAGACTAAATCACTTATCAGACATTTAATTACAGCTTCAGTGCTTTTCAGGTTGAAATCTTCTCTGCTTAATAGAGACGGGAAGTGAAAAGTGAAGTAACTTAATCAGTGCCCTGTAGTGATTCTTCAGCAGCTCTTGGACTTGCATGCAGGAATCCTGCTTTCCAATCTCATCTGGTTAATATCTTCCTTCTCATACTGACTGCAGCTATAGCAGTTCCACCGGCATTATCCCTGGCTTGCACCTGTTTTTCCAGGATCAGCTCTAGTTGTGGATATTTCATCAGTATGTCCACATTTTATTAGCTTTCTCTGCAAATGGTCTGTGCAAGTATTTTAATGTTCTCTTTCCTTGACTGAATAGTTTAAGGCTACACCAAATTTATTAATTTTATTATTATTTTGCTAATGCACTATCTTGCATATTTGGTAGTAAGCAGTTTCACATCTGTAGCTGAATGATAGAAGCTAAAGCTGATATGGATTTTCTATTTTCCATCACTCTGTATCATTTGTAAACTCTTTAGTTCTGTAAAAGATCTGCTTTAAATAAATAAATGTATCCTGACTAATCCTCTTTGAATAAGTGGAAAGCATTTAATCCCATGATTCTGTAAATCCAGGGTAGCTGTCAAATTGTGTGTTCATTTTTCTGCATTATCTAAATCGGTTTGTATCAGATCTTTCACTGACAACAACAGTTTGTTATTTGGATTAAACACCTCTCGTGCTCTATAACCTTTCATTTAAGAGTCATTTGCATCCCTTTTTTTGGCTGCTACTTCAATCATCTGTATTTTAACAGTCCTTTAGGAATATTTGCTGCTAAATATTCACACTGCATTTAAAATTGCCTTTTTTCCCCCCAATTGCTAACATTTCTTCAAGATCTGAAATTCAAACTATTTCTGTTTGTGTCACCAAGGGGCTGAATTCATTTATCAGTTTTCAATTTAAGAAAATAAAAATAGATGATTCATGAACTTCATTTCAAAATTTTTAAAAGTGGTTCATTAATTGAACAGCAGCTGGGGGAAAAAACTAATCAGCTCATTTCAACTGCAATAGCTCATTATCATTTTGTCTGCTGAAATCTTTGGAGGCTGGTTTCATGGGAAATGAGTCCTTCATACAGTTGCCCCTCAACTGTCTGGAAAAAGGTCAGTTGCCCTCATATGGTAATTAAAGCTCATATTAGGACATGTGCTTCCATTTTTCAGTTGCTAAGGATGGAAGCCCTCTCATTGTTTTTTGACATGAAGGAAATGTTTGAGTTCTTCCAGTTCTTCAGAACAGTTTCAGTGGCTCAGGCTGACAAGCAAATATTTCTGATTTCTGAAAACAGAGTAAATACAACATGAGATGTCTTCTCCAAGTAACTGTACTACTTCCTCCCACTGGTAAATCTGTTAATTTTGGCTTATAAAGGATATAAAGGATTGCACCTCTATTTTAGCTTGCACTATCCTGAGTTGGGCAAGGCTTTAGTTTGGGAATCATGGAGGTTTTGGAGATGGTACATATAATTTAGGGCCGTATGTTACCTCTTGAACTTTTCAGTCTTCATACCTCCCCTGTAAGACAGACCTTTTTTTAAGATATGTTGCCCAATAAAATCATGTAAATTCATAAATTAAAGGAAAACATGCAGAGTCAAGATTGTGTATTCTCTTCCCTGTTCTTTTTCAACCTGGGACAGACTTTTGTGTCATTTTGAGGTGGTTAAAACTAAACTTTCCTATAACCAGTGTTGTGTTGCAATTATTTTTTGAAAAGTGCTTTGAAACAGCTTCATTAGATGTTTGAGAGGTGTGTGTAACTGTCATAGTCATAATTTTAGTATTGGATTTGTAATTATTTTGGCAATAATGAACATTGTATTAGAGTAACAAACACCTATAACTTTTGGAAAATAATTTCTCTTTTTTAAATGTTGAAATATCCAAGCATACTTTTTAGTATTTCTACTAAATGAAGAAAATCCTATTATTCAACTGTAGCTTTTGTCACATAATAACAGCATAATTATAAATAGAAGAGTCCTTTTTTCATTATCTTGTAGACTAAAGAAGTTTATAAAGTAAGATATAGGCAACTGATTGTTTTCATGGTTTCTCAAGTCTGTTATGTATCTATGCAGTTCTTCTCATTCAAATTGTGCACACCAGCATAACATTATTTAGGTCATGGATAACTAATAAAAATTCAAAACCCCCGGCACACTACTTAGACATGCTACTTAGCCAAGTAGTCATTTTTATGAATTAAATTTATTGTACATCTGCTGTGAAGTAATTGGCAAAAGATCTGCTACAAATTTTGTAATTAAAAATTGCAAGCACTGAAAGTATTGGAAAGTACTGAAAAATAAATGCTTTGTTCGAGCTGCCACGCTGGGACACACTTTCAGTATGGAAGGCAATGCTGGCTATGCAACTGAATTTTACTTAAGGTTGTTTACCACCAGTTAGGATAAGAAAATATTTTCCTAAACTTTTTTCCACAATAGATATTGGATTTCTTCCAAAAGAGAATATGTATTTACATTGAAAGCATTCTTTTCAAGCAAATAACTTTCTCCAGACAAATTTACATAAAAGCAATTCCTTTCTAATCTTACTTTTACACTGGGTGTAGCTGGGGGGGAAATAGCTGGATATCTGCTTAAATAATCAGAGTGTATGTATGTCTTTTGTTTGTAAGACTGGGTAGTACAGCCAGCACAACGTGAAAAACTTGAAAAAGTTGCTTATGCTTCTCAAAAATTATAATTTCACTTAATAACAACACAAAACTTTCACAACATCATTTATCTTTGCCTTTTCAATTCTTAACCACTGGAGCCCAGCGGGCTATATTTTCCAGTTTCTCTCTGCCACCATGAGGGCAAAGTTTTACTTTTCCCGAACAAGTTGCTAACTTAACCTTGTCTAAGAGCTGAAAAGTTGTCAGTATTTGGTGTGCTTCATAAATACATACTAAAGCTCTAAGATGTATCAGTAGAATGGTAAGCCCAACATCTCAGCTCAGTGGTGAAGGCTATTGGCCTGGCCCATCTGGTTTCTCAGTACCTGAGAATAAGAGAATAATAAATAAAGACTCTGCAATCTTCTCTTGGAAGCATCACACAGGAAGAATGAGACTGTTTATCCTGTGCAAAAAATACACCGTAACTCAGCCCCAAACCGAAGCTGTACATGCTCTTTACACTTAAGTTCCCATCTTCCTTATAGTAAGTACAGACTGAAGAATAATTACAGAGCAAATCACATGGTAACTAGTTAAGTCTGTCCCTTTATCTACATAGAGATATGTTTGCCTTGTATAATGTGGATTTTGGTCTCTTCTGCTACTTAGCCAGACTTACTGGATTATAGAGGCATTTTCACACAAGTTTAGTAATGAGTTACCTACTATGATTTTGAAGATATGTAATCTTATCCTACAAACAGGTAACCATGACTTTTATGTATTCACTGTAGGAAGAAAATTGTTATTTAAGTGTAGGAAGATGAACTAGAACTCATGGATATTGCACAATAAACCATTAAATTTGTAGTAAGTAAATTGCTAAGTATACTATGAGTTTGAGTGATTGTTGCCATTGATACACAGTTTCGCTGTTGTCCTGCTTTGCAGCGAAGTACCTTTTCCACCTTCCTTCATAAAACTCTAATTTGATTCTGCCCTTCTATTGTAGCTCTGGAGGTTTGTCTGGTTTACTTGAATTGTGCTCTTCAAAAGACAGCTTTGTGCTTTGAGCTTTTTCTAATAATTGTATTTATATTAATGTTGGTGATAGGAAAAACAAGTTTGACAAGAATAGAATAAAAGTAAACAAGAGTTTTTCAGTCACTTTCTTGGCATAATATGTTTAGTATGAATTTAATTCTCCCCTCATAATTACCTTAATAGTGGATAATTTCTGGCTGGGAAAGCCACATTGGAATCGTTTTCATACTTTGACACAAGTTTTATGGATGTGGCTACTAAATAGCAAAAAGATCATATTTTAAAACCTTCAAGAAAGACTCGTATCCCATGATGCTGTTTGTGCAACTAAAAGCCATTGGAATTGATCTCCTTCTTGCACACAGGAATGTGGCTAACCTAGTTGATTTTTCTATTGTAGATTCAGTGGAAAATTAGAAGGTATATTCAAATACTGTGTTTTATCCTACGTATTGCATTATTTAAATATTGCTTTTTCAGAATTTCAGAGCATATTTAGTACAGGAATTATGTCTTTTGTACTATTGCCTTGGAATCCAAGTGACAAATTGGTAAGGGTCGCATGAAGAATAAAGTGGCTTAAAATGTTCTGCTTAATCAGTAAATATGTATGAATTCAGTGAAGATTTCTGTAAATACTATAAACTTCTTTGAAGTTTTTATGTTTGCTACCCATGGTTTAAAACACCACTTTTGTTTTAAATGCATGCCAAATTTCCAAGGTATCTGTAATGGCTGTTTATAAATGGCTATTTCTACTTCAAATACCGTCATGAATCACTTCACCAATAGACACCTCTTTATTTCAAACAAGAGAAATCATTTAAATGCTACTGAGGGGAGCAGACACCTGAAGAGAAGCATCTGATGAAATGGTGGAAGTGTGTCCAAAATCTGTGTTCTCTTGGAATTTCAGAGCAGACAAAACCAGAACTTTAGTGGGCTTAAATTTATGTAATATTGTAGTTTTGCTTTCACATGGTTTTCACTAAGCCAGTTTTCAGCATTGTATTTGTCCAGAGTATCAGAGAAGTTTGTGTGGCTGATGCAGTTTCAGCTTTATGTTATTGGCACCCATTACCAGAGACTGTGCCTAAATGTGGCTCTGCAGACATCCAGCAGATCCTGTGGCCCCTCCTAGTGCCACCACAGTCACATTATGCACGTGGAACACCTGCAATGTTGATCTGTGGAGTAAAAATGACGGTGACAGATGTGGAGCGGTGACTCAGGGAGTGCTGTGTGATGGCATGGTTAGTGCTCCATTGGATAGAATGACCTGGAAGGAAATGGCAGCTTTGTCCCAGGGAAGATGTTCAGAAAAGATCCTTGGGCTTAAGTTACATCCATATTTTTCATTACTTCATTTGCTTTGCTGGGGATTTATGGAAATGACAAGTTCTTTCCCTTCCTCTAATCTGGCAGGTCTGTGGCAGCAGGTAGTGTGGGAGCAATGCCAAACATGCCACAGGGTCCTCCCCAAGGTCTTGATTGAATTCCCCAGAGAAAACATTCAATATACAGAAACTCGTGGCTGCAAAAGGCACATCACACAACTACCACTCACTGCCGGTGTAAGCAGTTAGCTACAAGTTTTAAGGATGCTTACGTGCCCAAATGCTCTCTGTATTTAAGTGTTGAGTTCTATTTTACCTACAGCCTTTGGTGGCCAAATCTATCCCATACAACCATCAGACACATATTTTGGGTTGAACTGGCATTTCTGTGAAAATGTTCTTGTGACAGGTCACAGGCAAGGTTCACTCTGTAAATCAGCTCCTGGTACAACCACCAATCACTGATTGAATTAACGTCTCTCATTCTTGCCAACTTACTTTCCCACGTTAAATCAGAAACTTGCTTTTTTTAATTAGAAATTTTTAGATCCAATACTTAGATTTTGTACAGGTGAAATTTTGCCAAAGCAGGGAAGGAATGGATAATTTTATATTTTAAATAAAAATTCATTGAGCATAGTTTTAATGATAGATGAATGCCCTACACTCTCTTCAAGAATCTGGAAGTTGAACACATTGTAAGTTTTA